>JAFDUT010000089.1:0-72220 GCA_017309665.1 Coelopa frigida | reverse complement strand
ATTCCTTCCAATTATTCTCTCTCTTTTGTTCCACTCGTTCACCTTCATTTGTCCTCTACGTTGTTTCGATGAAACCTTTGGAATCTTTGGATCGATTCGGCAGACTCTCGATATCTCCATAAATTATGTGAATATTCAATTATAAATCGTTCGTTCGTTTGTCGTCGTCGGAGGAGGAAACAAAAACTACAACAACAATGGTGCTAAATATATCGTGTAATTCTCACAACCTCCTTCGTCTCCTCCTCCTTGGCCCCGCCCACATCTGCGGTTCCCACTGGAGCATTAATCATTCATTCGCCTGTTTTCTCTTTTTTCGATTCTCTCTCTGTCGTTCTGGGCGTTGGTGTCACGCCCATTGCCCAGAGGGACCGCCCACTACGTTGGTCTCTTCTAAGTAAGTTATAAACGTTTCATTTGTCTCGCTCATGAATGGCGATGGCGAGAGTCTCTAATGAACAAGCGCCTAAAAGTAGGCAGCGACAAAGAAATGAAAGGAACAAGAGGAGGAGGTGGAAACAAGGGAAGAAAATCAAGAAGAAAAACAAGAGAAATCTGAAGAAGAACAACAACAATAGGCAGAAGAACAACAATAATAAAAAGAAGAACAACAATAATGAGAAGAAGAACAATAATAACAAGAAGAAGAATAAAAACTTTACCACCAAAGAATGGTGAATTGAGGACAAAAGAGAAGAAAAATATTGAAAAGAGAAAAGCAAATTGAAGGAAAAAGAGGAGAAAAAAATGGACAAAGAGGAGCAAAAAAAAATGGACAAAGAGGAGACTAAATAAGAGCAGAAAGAAGATGAAAAAAAAGGCGGTAAAAGGCGAGGATGAATACAAAAAAATGTCGGCAAAGGACGAAACCGAATAAAAGAGGCGTTAAAAGGGCGAAACAAGACGATGAAAGAAGACGAAAAGGAAAAAAAAAATGATGAAATTATTAATGAATCCCATGAATAGTCA
The DNA here is from genome assembly GCA_017309665.1 of Coelopa frigida. Lineage (NCBI taxonomy): Eukaryota > Metazoa > Arthropoda > Insecta > Diptera > Coelopidae > Coelopa > Coelopa frigida. The sequence continues at coordinate 71,251 of JAFDUT010000089.1, read as the reverse complement.
GCGGTTGATGGCCACGCCCACTCGAGAGGCTGGACTGACGATTTCGTCGTTGTTGTTGTGGTTTTTTCTGTTGCTGAAAGTTGTTTTTGCTAATTTTATTCATATTGTTTTGGTTTTTGTTATTGTTATTCATTGTTATGTTGTTTTTGTTATTGTTATTTTTGTTATTGTTATTTTTGTTATTGTTATTTTTGTTGTTGTTATTATTGTTGTTGTTATTATTGTTGTTGTTATTGTAGTTGTTGTTTTCATATAGTTTTTGTTGTTGTTGTGGTTTTTAATGCTCTGCTTGTTATGTCTAATGAATTGAGCCACGAAAATCATTTGCAGTTGATTTATGATCAAATCCTCAAGCATTCATCACAACCAGAGAAAATAAGAGGGAGAGGAAGAAGAGATTTGAGATGAGATAGCGTTAGAGACATGAAAGAGAGAGAGAATAAAAACAAAGAAAAATAATGTTTGTTAGAGCGAGAGGAATAGAAAATTGTGATGACCACAAGAGCCGAAGTTTCGAATAAAACGACAAGAATCCGAAGGAATTTGTGTGAGTGAGAAGGAAATTATGGATGAGAAGGAAATTATGGATGGGAAGGAAATTTAAAAGAGAAGGAATTTATGGAACAGATGGATTTTGTGTTTAAGAAGGAAATGAAATACCATTAGAGCGAGACAGACGACGTGTTGTGTGAAGCTAGACAAGTGCCCGCTGATTAGCAAACAATTGAAACCATGCTGAGCCGTGGTCTTAGAACATGATTTATTATATCGCATTTACGCCAATCTCACTCGCTTGTTTTTAGATTTAGAGAATTTTTTCTTATACTTATTTTTTTCATATATTATTTTTCCTATAATTTTATTTCGCTTTTATTTATCCTATTTAAATTTTACCATATTTTATTTTTTTTTACCAATTTTATATTTTTTATTTTCTTGTACCAATTTTATATTTTATTTTACCAATTTTTACCTTTTTTATATTTTTATCTATCTTTATCTTTTTTCATGTATTTTTTTTATATTTTTATCTTTCTTTCTCTTTTCTTATTTTATTTTCTTGTTTTGTTATTTTCAACTTCCGGCGTCATCTTTATTTGACAGCCACGAAGTAACTTCATGAAAAGTTTCCACGCACATGTCGTTGTCCCACTCTCTCTATCTTCGTTTCGCTCCCTCTTTCACCTTCTCCACTTTTAACTGATCAATGTGGAAAGAAGGGAAAAGAGAGAGTGAGCGGGAGGAAGAGAGAGTGAGAGGAAACACTAGGGGGTGAAGAAAGTTAAAAATAACAAATTACAATTTGATTGAAAAGGAAATTTTAACAAGGGGAGAAATTTAACAACATTAATTTTAACAACAAGAATTTAAACAACAAAATTTACATTAAAAATATTTACAAAAAAAAATCAGTTACAATAAAACTGATTTACAACAAAAGAACTTCAGGAGTGCAAAATCCCACTGTTGTTGTTATTACAACAGCTGTAACCACGATTATACCAGTAAAAAACACCACTACAAAAGCAACAACAACAATGAATACAACAAAAACGAGAATACCAACAAGAACATTAACAACAACTAATTACCAAAATCCCTCTCAACGATCCCAATATATCCTCTTTGCCCCACTTCATCCCATTTCAATTCATTCCATTCCAATTGCTGCACTTGTGATTCCTGATTCTCATGGATTCTGGTCTCCTTTAGGCCCTCTTTTTCTCCCGCTCTCTCCTCGTCGGCCTTCCTCCTCATCTGTCTGTCTATCTCTCTCTCTCATCTGTCGAACATGATGGCAACACTTGTCGCCGAACGGTTTCCCAAGTGGCCACCCTGTGGCTTCTCAGATTCCACCAGCTCAGACTGAGAGATGCAAAGAGAGACGAGAGGTGAAGAGAAGGAAGGAGCAAGTGAGGAAGAGCGATGGATGGAGTCAGACTAATGGAGAAAGAGAGGAGGAAGTGAGAGAACGAGGGAGTGAAACCGAGAATATGTGTGCAAGTGAGAGAGAGAGATGGTAATATTCCCGAGGCCGTCGACTTTTTATGACTCGTGTAGCAATCATAATTTAATGACTTCCTGCGTGGATAATCTTGTTGAGGTTGCGGCGCACACTGGGGACCAACCGATGAAGCAACGAGAGACAGAGGGGGAGGCGAAGAAGTGGGCTTGGTGCGGTTTGGGGATTGCCGGAGATCGAAAGGTCGAAGGTGGAAAGTCACGGGGTTTTCGTGGTCTAGGGTGGAGGAAGTGAGGAGTGAACGAGAGAAGGAAGAGGGATGGTGGAGAGAATGAGGTAGGGATGGTGAAGGTTGTGAAGGAAGATTTGGATTGCGAGACAGAACATAAGAGGAATATGAGAGGGTTTATGAAAGGAATATGAGAATATGAGGACGAAGGAATTAGGAAGATGAAAGGAGGATGAAGGCCGAAAGAAGTAGGATGAAGGAAGAAGACGAAGATGAAGGAACGAGGAAAAAGGAACTGAGACGAAAGAAGGTCAACAGGATGAGTGGCGCGATTGATAGAATGATGGGAGGATGGATGGGAGTTGTGGACAATGAACGATGGGTGGATGAAAAGAGAGATGGATGCATAGATGGATAGGATAAAATGAGATGAAAGATGAACGAATGAACGAATGAATGAATGACTTCAACGGCGCGAGTAGGTCCACTCAGAGCAGGAAGTTCAAGAGACGTCGAACGAAATGAAGGAAGGACGTCGAATAGACCGATGGAAGGACTTCGAAAGGACCGAAGGAAGGACGTCAAAGGGAATGAGGGAAGGAAGAAACCCCAAAGGACGTCTGTTGGGCGAATCCATGAAAGTCGATGCCTCACAGTGGCCCAAAAAGAGATGAGAATGAAGCTCAGTATCCTGTGGAGCTCTGCTGATGCTCCTCGAATAATTTGCTTACTTTGTACTCAACCTCGAGTATCCGGAGCATCCTGTGAATCCTGTGATTCCTCGCTCGAGATTCACTGGGGAGCAAATTAGAAGTCAAGAGGAAACCAACAATAAAAACGAAGGAAGGGAGAGAGAGATTTAGAGAAGGTGGATGAGGGCAGAAGGAAAAGAGAAGTAGGAGAGGATCGAAAGAAGTCAAGGGAAATAAAAATAGAATTTGAAGGCATGATTTGGGATTTCGTTCGCATCGGGAATCAAACGACATATGTTCGGAAATCAACATGTGTCGCGGGATTCGCTGGCGAATAAATTTAATGAGAGGATCAGATGGAGAGAGAGATTTCAAATGAGATGGAGACAGATTACGAATCAGATGGAGGGAAGAGAAGGAGGAGAGGAAGAGAAGGGGAGAATTAGGAAAATTCAACTGAGAATAAGCATGAGAAATTGATGAGTGGGATGGAATCCAAAGATGGATGAAAAATCACCGTGAATTGAGAAATGATATTATCGCAAAGGAAGCATGAGAAATTATGGCGAAAAGAGAAAAATAAAAAATTGTTATTAGGAGAGAAAAATTAAAATGAAAAATTAACGGATGAAAAATTAGACAATTTTAAGAATTTGATCTCAAAAATAAAAACAATGTGATTATATATAATTTAGAAATTTTACAAAAATGATAAAAAATTAAATTATAAAAATATAAAAAATATAAAATTTTTTTACTCAAATTAATTAAATTAATAAATAAAAAAATATTAAAAAATTGCAAAAATGTAAAATTAAACACATAAAAATTAAAAAAATGCCAAAAATAAAAATTTCAGGATTTGACGAAAACGGAAAATAGAAAAATATATAAAAATTAGACTTAAGAATTTCAGAAAATCAATGAAAGTAAGTTATGGAAAAACATTTAAAGATTTCTGCTAAACCGACAATAGAAACAAAAAATAATACAATAGCCATAGAGAACACCAACAATAGGCGACAAAAACAACAACAATTGGAAAAGAAATTCCTACCGCAATCCACATGTGTTGCCAACCGAATGAAAAAAGCAAAACTCTTTCACGCTTTGTTGATTGATGAAAGAAGAGAAAAAAACAGAGTGAGAAATTGAGGACAGAGAGAAAAGGACAGGGATCATAGAAAAGGAGGGAAACGTAGTGAAGAGTTCAAAGAATCGAAGTGCGATTTCGAAACCGAAACCCTTTGACGAATTTCACCAGCCGCCTGCGAAACCAACGAAACCGCGACGAGTGACAAACTTCAAAGAGTGAAGAAGAAGAAGAACACGAGACCACAGAGAGAGAGACACATACAGGGAGAAACAGACAGAGAGAAGAAGAAAGTGAGAGGGAGAGAGGAACTAGTGCTCAACTAGAACTCACTTCCTTGAGGATCGAGAGGATCGAAGGAACAAAAAACTTGGAATGAGAAAATGGCAGAGAAAAATTTAGAGACAATTTCACAGAATCTTCGTTACGCACAAGTTAATTCGCAGAACATCAAATATAAAAAATAAAAATGAAAAATATTCAAAATAAATAAATACAAAAACAAATGAGAACAAAATATAGGTAAAAACTAAAGCAAAAATAATGAAATATACAAAAAAATCAAAATAATGAATTATACAAAAGATATATAAAAATAACCAAATATACAATAAATAACGAAAAATATGAAAAAAAATGTATATAAAAAATCAGAAGAAATGAAAATCAACAAAAGATACGTTGAAGAAAATATTCCATGAACATGAAGATTAGAGTAAGTTAAACCATCGTGACAGGGAAAAAGTCGAAAGAAAATAGAAGGATAGTGAGAACGGGAGGGAGAGAGAGAGGGGATGCAGAGAGCGAAAAACTACCAGAGGGAGAGAGCAGAGAAATACATAAAAAAGGCCGGTACCGCAGCGGCGGAAATGCAAATTCATGGCATGGCTGCAAATACGCTTCCTGCCCGGCGAACCACAGACACAAACCAACCCAAATACGACCACATGCACATACAGAATTTCACAAAAACAAACACATACAGGACTCGCTAAACACAATACACAAGTCACACATACAAATACTCACATAAAACCGAAACTCACTGACACAGTGAGCGAAATTCGTAGAACCGTGGGATTCTGTTCCGTTCGATTTGGTATTTGTGTATTGTTTTTTTCCATTTTTTATTTGACAATTTTTCTATTGTTTCTTTCGTTTTTTTTTTCTTTGGTTCTATTTTTTAATTGTCCTGTTTCTTATATTTTTTACTTTTTATTTTTTTTTTTTTTTAATTTTTCCATTTTTCTTTTTTATTTATCCAATTTTTCTATTCTTTTTTTAATTATATTTTTTCTATTTCTATTTTTCTGCCTATTTATTTTTTATAATTTCCATTATTTTGTTCTTGAACTGGTTTTCACATACATATTTTTCTATTTTACTTCTTTTTTTCCAACTGTTGATTTTTGTTTTATTTTCTCTCTTTCTCTTCAGGTCGTCTGTCTCTCTTCCTCATCCTTCTCTAATTTTTTTGTTTCGCTTCGTTCTCCACTCAAAGCGAACGTGTTGCGAACGTCAGAGAGAGAAAGAGAATGAGATGGGGACAGAGAAAGAATGAGATGACGATAGAAAAGACTGTGTATGGGAGCGAGGAAGACAGCATGAGGATGGAAACTCGTGGAATTGCGTCGTCCTTTGCGTCAGAGGATGATGAGGAATCCTTGTTCCCGGAAGAGGAATTCACGTCGTCGAACGACGAGAAACGGAAGGACGGACGGATTGAAGTGAAGCAGGAAAGAGAGGGAGGGAGACAACATAGAGGAATAGAGGGAGATAGAGGGAGACAGAGAGAAATACCACAGTAGCATAGGAAGAGAAAAATAATAGAAAAAAATGCCGAGAAGGAGACAAAATAGCGTTATTTTTCTTCCGATCCGATCCGTCTCGTTCGAATCCTTCAGCTATTATTTTCGTCAACAACCTGACTACCGTTCTATCTCTTTCTCTCTCACTCACTGTATCTCTTTCTCCCCCTATCTGTCTCAACCGATGTTCACGTGTCGTGTGCTGGAATTGCGGTTTTTATTAATGTATGTGTAGAAGTGACTGACAAAATTTCCATTTTCCAGATTTTATTTTCAATTTTCCGATTTTTCGTTTATATTAATATTTCCTCAATTTTTACTTTTATTATTTTGAATTTTGATTTTTATTATTATTACTATTTTATTAATTTTATAAATAAGATATTTTTTTATTCTTTTTTATATTAACTTTATATTACTGTTTTTTATTCTATTAATTCATAATTTGCATTTCTTTTTTAATTTTAAAATTTTTATAATTCAACAATTTTTTAAATTATGATTTTTATTCTTAGTTTTTTCTTTGATTTAGATATATTTTTGCTTTTTTAAATTTGTATGTGATAATTTTTTATTTTTTTGTATATCATTTTTTATTTTTCAATTTTCCTTACCATTTTCCCGATTTTTAAAACGAGTTGCGGTTTCTGTCCTAGGGTTTCGTTGCTCGTCTCTGTCAATGTGGCTGAAGATTTCGTCCTTTGATATATCGTATGCATCTCTCTCACTCACACACACATACTCTACCATCTCGGTCTCACCTCAATTCGTTCTATCTCTGTCGTTGGTGTTGTTTTTCTCGCTGTTGTTGTCTCTTTCTCTGTCTCATGTCGGTTTATTTATTTTATTTTATTTTGTTTCGCTTTTCGCAATGAATGATTTTCATTTATTTTGGTGAGACGCATGACATCTTTGTTGTTGTTGTAGTTGTTGTTTATGGTGTCGGCGTTGGTGTCAGAATTTTGTTGTTGTTGTTGTCGTTGTAGATGTGGTTGTCGTCGTTGTGTGTTGTTTCTGTTCCTGCGGTTGAACCGGTAAAAATTGGCGTCATTCAAGCGGCAAATAAGAAAACGCTCCGAATTACATCCGACAAACAATGGTTTTTTTGTCTCATCTCCCACAACCCTATCGCTCTCTTTCTCCCCCATCACTCCCTCCTTCCATATCTGGCAGGATATGCATTTCACAGCAACCGCCCCAGAGACAAAAGCGAAGCCGGAGTCAGACCTGGAATCGAAAACGAAGCTGGAGAGAACAAGCAGAATGGAGGAGCTGATGTTGGGTGAAGAGAGGTAGGAAGAAGAGAGAACAGGAAGAGAGAAGAGTGGAGAGAAGAGTGGAGGAGCAGAGGAGTGAAAGAGTGGAAGATGATAGAAAGAGTGGAGCGAAAAGGAGAACAGAGAGAAAGGAGTGCAACCGAGAGATAGAGTTGTAGTCGAAGTCATGGAAGGACATCGGCTGCAGGACGTCAACTGCAGGACACGTCTGACAACGAGCTTGTTGTGGTCTCTCCGTCTGTCTGTCGTTTGGTTTTTCGGTTGCTCGAGGATGACTATTTTTATTTTTTGACTCAGACGAAAATAAATTAAATATTTAATTGCCATGGAAATTTGAAAATAATTTAAATTTTTGATCTTTGTTTTTAGAATTTAATATCCTTCAATAATTTCTAAAATTTTTTAAATAATCATTTCATTCAAATTTTTATTCAGTTTTATTCAAATTTAATTTTCAGATATAGTTACTGTTTGAGGTTGGGGATCCAATAAATTACACAAGAAAGTTTTCAACAAAAAGAATATTAATTTATTGATAAAATATTTGACGTGTGTTTCGTAGCACAGATGAGAATGAAGTGAAGATTTGTTTCATAGAGAAAAATGAATACACTATACAAAAACAACAGGTAAATAGATATTAAATGTGGACAGTGGAATGTTATAAGTAGTAAGTTGTGCATATTTGATATTCCAACACGACCTCCTCAAATTGTGCAATCTAACAGCATTCCATTCCTAATTCGTCGAGGCATCGATTATGTGCAGGTCCAGGTAGGGATTTTGTAAAAATATCTGCTGTCATCTCTCCTGTAGGTACATAAATCAAATTAATCTTTTTCTCTTTCAGTGTTAATCGTACAAAATGATATCTTGTGGCAATGTGTTTTGTACGAGAGTGGCAAACTGAATTTTCAGCAATACATTTTGCTCCACGATTATCAGTTCCAATTGAAATACATGCTAATTCATTAATTTTCATTTCTTTCATTAAATTATGTAAATAAACTGCTTCTCTTGACGCTTCCGACAAAGCCATATATTCTGCCTCTGTTGTTGATATTGCAACTGAACGTTGCTTTTGTGAACGCCAAGAAATTGCTGCTCCGCTTAACATGAAAACATATCCAGAATATGATATTCTATCCGCAACGTCATTTGCATGATCTGCATCTGAGAAACCTTTTATTCCATTTGAGTCCCGTCTATAAACTAAACTATAATTTTGGGTTCCTTGTAAATATCTTAGAACACGCTTTGCAGCTGACCAGTGTGCATCTTGATAGCTCTCATTGTATTGAGCTAAGCGATTTACTGTGAATGCTATATCAGGTCTAGTCGCTATAGCTAAGTACATAAGACATCCAACTAACTCACGATACGGTTTTTCCTTTAGATTATTCTTGTCTCGACGCATGCCCATTTGTAATTTTGATCTAGATTCACTTGGAGTGTTAACTGATTTTGATTCTTCCATTCCAAATCTGATAAGTAAATCTTTTACATATTTACGTTGACTTAGTTCAATTTTATAGTCCATTTGTCTAATATCTATTCCCAAGCATGTTTTAGCACGACCAAGATCTTTAATCTCAAACGATTTCGACAAACCTTCTTTAATGTGATCTAACCTTTCTTGATTGCTTGACATATACAGAATATCATCAACGTAAATCACCAGAACTGTAAACTCTGTTTCGTTATTAATATAATATAAGCATGAATCATTTGAAGCAGGAGTTAACCCAAGATCTTGAAGAACTTTATCAACCCTTTTGTTCCATTGACGTCCTGCTTGTTTCAGACCATATAAAGCTTTATTCAATTGACATACCTTATCTCCTTCATTTAATTCTCGAAGCATTTTGATCGCTTCCTTTCCCATTTGACTTTCATTACCATCTTCATCTATTATTAGCTTCAAGGTTTCTTGCATAAAATCAGGTACTTCCATGAAAATTTCTTCTTCGAGATCACCATTGAGAAACGCTGCTACTACATCTAATTGGTATACTTCAAGACCCTCTCGTGCCGCTAAAGCCATCAGGAGTCGTACAGAGTCAAGACGAGTAACTGGAGCGAATGTTTCGAAGAAATCTATTCCTTGGCGCTGCGAAAAACCTCTGGCAACTATTCGTGCTTTTCTACGCTCTAAGGTTCCATCAGAATTAATTTTATTTCGTAAAACAATTTTTGAAGTAATTACATTTCTGTTTACTGGGCGATTTACTAGTGTCCATGTTTTACTTTTAATCAAACCTCTTACCTCTGTAGCGAGTGCTTGAAACCATTTCAATGCATCCTTTCCAACTAAAGCTTCTTGGGTGCAAATGTTATTCATGTTTTCAATCATCATTGCAGCTACATCATCTGAAGCATCAAGAAAATCTTCATCATCGGAATTTTCACATTCTGAGTTTCTGTTCTGATTATTTAAATTTTGTGCTCTAGTTACAGATCTTGTTTGATAAATTTTTCTTCCTTCACAATTCGGCACATCCGCATTTAAATTTGTATTAACCATATTTAACATTTGTGAATCTTCATTAAGATCTTCAATTATTTCGGTAGTACTCATTGGTATTTCAACATCAGGTATTATTTCAGAATTAATTTTGATTGTTGTTTGATCAGATATGGTGTCTTCCAAGAAGTGTATATCTTTAGCTATAACTATCTTCTCCTCAGATTCAATCCAAATTCGATATCCTTTAGACTCTTCTGAATAACCAACCATTGTACCAACCTTTGATCGAGCAGCAAGTTTTCCTTTTCCTGGAGTTTTGTCCAAAACATACGATTTCGCACCAAAAACTTTTAAGTTGCTTACATCTGGCAAAGTTCCGTTCCAAGACTCGTAAGGTGTTCGTCCATCTAATATTGCTGTTGGGCAACGATTTCTTAGATAATTTGCAGTCGATAATGCCTCTGCCCAAAACTTGTTACTTAAACCAGATTGCAACAACAAACAACGTGTCATATCCACCAGAGTTCTATTTTTGCGCTCTGCAACACCATTTTGCTGTGGAGTATGAGGAATAGTCAAACGTCTCTTGATGCCATGTTTCTTTAAATACTCATCAAATTTAGTGTTACAATACTCACGGCCATTATCTGACATTAAACATTTAATTTTTATACCCGATTGAGTTTCCATACGTGCTTTAAATTCTTTAAACGCATCAAAAACCTCGTTTTTATTCTTCATAAAGAAAACCTCGCACCACCTGCTCTTGTCATCAATAAAAGTTATAAAGTATCTTGCATTTCGAAATGTACTTGTTCTTGATGGCCCCCAAACATCTGAGTGCACGATATCGAGTAGCTCTGATCGTCTATTCGACTTCTGGGGGAATGGTTTTGCAACCATCTTTCCACGCAAGCACACATCACATGATTTTAACATTTTATCTGCAATCTTGATGCCAACTGCAACCTTGTTCTTCACAATATTCAACATATCCTTTTCATTTAGATGTCCTAATCGTCGATGCCAAATCTCCATACTCGCAGTACTTTCACTTATTTCAGCTCTTTTCGCCTCTTCTAAGCCTTCACGTACAAAGTATAAATTTCCAATACGATTCGCAATTAACTTAACATTTCCCTCTGCATCGTGAACAATTGCTTCATTTTTCTTGAAGGTCACCGTATTGTTATGATCTGTTATCTTCGCAACCGACAATAAGTTTGTTCTCAAATTTTTTACTAACAAAGTATCATATAATTTTACCGATCTGTTGGTCCGGCCATCTGTAGTAGTAATTTTTGCAGTACCTTTAGCATTTACATCTGCACAGGCATTACTTGCCAAAAGTAATTTATTGTTTGATACATTTTCTGGAGGACTTATGAACAAATTTTTATCTTTGCACATGTGAGATGTACACCCACTGTCCAAACACCAACTTTCACCATCAAAATTTTTCGCAGGAAATGCTTCATTTACAACATTCACACAGAACGCATCTTCATTTTTCTTCACCTCAGCCCTTGATGACGACTCATGAAATTGCCCTTTTTTCGGACATTCAGAAGATTTGTGTCCTTGTTGATGACATCTGAAACATTTGTATTTGAAGGATTTTTGCATATTATAATTGGAAAAACTATGCTGTTTTGAGCCTTGCTTATTTTCTCTCTTTTGATTAAATTTTGAATAATTTCGTACTTGACCAGAAACTCGACCAGCCCACATCGCTTCGGAATTATTGTCGCTCTGACGTTGACTACGTACATCAAATTCTTCGATTATTTTTTCTCTTAAAATTTCTGGCTTCGGGACAGTGTCTCTAGACTCAATAGCACATCGAAAAACTTCAAAACTTTCTGGTAGACCATTTAGCAACAGTATTGAAAGTAATTCTGGATGAATATCAATACTCATTGACGCAAGTTGAGCTACAGCATCAAAAAAACTCCATCAAGTGCACCCTTAAATCGCCACTTTCGGACATTTTATATGTTGCAACACGTTTTAGTAAACTTGCCTTTTTTACTGGTCCTGTCGACGCAAATTCTGACTTCAACCGCTCCCAGACTTCTTTTGCAGTGGTCAAACCTTTAACTAAACGCAATAGACTTGGATCAATTGCTATGACCAGATCTGCCTTCGCCTTAGCTTCTTCATCTTGCCACTTCACAAGGGCTTCCGGTGCAGACGGCTTTATTTCGCTTATGTACTTCCAGGAGCCATTTTTAACCATAACAGCCTCTATTTGCATCACCCACGTATCGTAGTTGTCCTTCGTGAGTGCCTTAATCGTACTTGAGTGCGACGCCATTTTTCTTCCAAATTCAAACCTCAAAATTCAAAATTTTTCTTGAATAACTCTTCTTGATTAAATTTCAACTTATCCTGATCGGCCAATTATTCCTCTGGGCCCATAACCTGTTTGAGGTTGGGGATCCAATAAATTACACAAGAAAGTTTTCAACAAAAAGAATATTAATTTATTGATAAAATATTTGACGTGTGTTTCGTAGCACAGATGAGAATGAAGTGAAGATTTGTTTCATAGAGAAAAATGAATACACTATACAAAAACAACAGGTAAATAGATATTAAATGTGGACAGTGGAATGTTATAAGTAGTAAGTTGTGCATATTTGATATTCCAACAGTTACTTAAAATATTAAAAAATTGTATGAAAATAATATGAAAAAATTTATAATTTGAATTTATGATATTTAAAAAATTGTTGTGCTTATATTGTTATCATATTTTTTTAAAAAATTTTGAATTTTAATATTTTGTATTATTTATGAATTTTAAATTTAATTTTTAAATTGTTTTTTTAATTTTCAAGTAATCTTTTAAAATCTTCCCGATATACTTTAAATCACTTCCTCCAATTCTAAATAGTTTTTACTAGACAGTATTTTTATTTTTTTATTTTTATTTTATATTTTTTCTCATTTGTTATTTTCAATCGAAGAGAATCGCGTGTCAATTCCGGTCCAATTAAGCTAATCCTACACATACACAAGGGAAATTACACGCATTTCCTACTTTTCAACTCCTCCTTTTCTCACTTTCTCTCCTCCTATCCTTCTCCTTCGCTCACAATCATCCTCTCTCCCACTCGATTGTCGAGGTTAATCGTGGATTAAAAACTCAATGATCTGCTGTGATTTCGCTCGTGTTTTGTCGTCAACAATAAAAACACCTACAACAAGAATGTCGACAACAACAATGTCGTCAACAACAATCAAATTGTCACTAACAACAACAACAATATTAGTTTCCTTCAGTAAAATAACAAGAACAACAACAAGGACCAATGCAATTTCTCTCAATAATTGATGCTAATTGAATTAATCGTCAAGCGACAATTAAGAGGGTGAAGAGGGATTGATAGTGAGAGTGAGAGAAAGAGTTGGTATGTGGGTGACATAGAAAAGGGATAAAATGAGATAAAGTGGACACTGAAAGTATGAAAGAGAGGGAGTGACAAGGACGATGAAAAAGTTCTAAGAGCAACGTGAGAGAATTTTTTGTCAGAGATTTCTATCATAAAATATTGATAGAAATTAAAAAACATATATCTTAAAAATTTCTTTCTGTTTTTTCTTAAATTAAAAATTATTTTATATAACAAAAACAAAATTAAGAAAAAACAATTTTTAGAAAACATTTGTTATAATAAGCTACACTTATTTATCATTTTATCTTATTGTCACTTACTCTATTAATTTGCTCATTTTTTCCATTCTTTTTGGTTCCTAATTATCAGAAATAGTTTTGTCTTGATTTCCCAATTTCATTAAGAGTTTTCTTCTGCCACATCGAAACCAAATCAGTTCACATAGAAGACAAGCTCTTTCTTCCTTTATTCTCTCAGCACTGATTATTTCCTACATCACTACTTCATTAATTGCCAAATCACATCCATCGCTCTCTCTCTCTCTCCCTCTGCATGTCATTCTTTTTCTCTCATATCATGATATCCTCATTCTCCTGTTCCACCTTCTTCAGCTTCTCCTGGTTCTTCGGCTTTTGCTACTCTTCCTCTGTTTTTTTCCTTTTGCTTCTCTTCCCTTCTTCCTTCTCCTCCTCACCCTTCTCCACCTCTTCCCTTTCCTCCTCCTCCCCACATGAGGTTTCCTACTTGGATTTAATTGTCGACTCCTTCCTCACAAACATCTATTTTTTTTTCTGCTATCCTTCCAACTTCTTCTGCTTCTCTGGCTCACCTCCAACACTGGAACCCTTCATCCGTCTCTTTCTGACCATCAAACAACCCCATCGGACGGGAATCATTCCCTTTTTCTTTCTCTCCATCCGTCCGTTGGAGTCTTTTATTATCCGTTTGCTCCCCGTTTGATTATTCGCTTCAGTCTACACGAAGTGCTTCTTCATTAAAGGTGAGCAAACAGAGCGATTGACGTGATTCTCTTCCTGGCATGAGTCCGAGTAGTTTGCTATTCCCTTTTTGTTCTGTCTCCCTCTTTCGTTCTAATTGAAGTTTTTCTTGATGACGACGATGACGACTCGCTGGGTCTTCGCGGGAAGCCGTTTTCGTGCTAATTTCATTTGAAATGCATTTTCATGAGATGCGACTTTAATTGTGGAAAGTTCAGCAGTGATTTATCACAAACACATATACACATGTCTCACAATCACACACACACACATGTCTGACACACACAACATGATGCCTGACTGAGTGTGTGTGTGTGTGTATTAACTTAATTGGCTTCACTGAGTTTTTAATGAGCTTACCAAGGAATGTTTATAGAAGTTGACGCGGCAACGGGGGGCGAATCATCGTGAGAAAGGATGAGAAGTAGGACTAAAGACTAAAGAAGGATGAGAACGAAGGGAGGATGAGGGACGATGGAAGAAAGAGCGCGTGGCAGGGGGGGCGCACAACAGGGTGCGCAAATCGAAGGGATTCACGTGGCGATACGACTTACATGCAATCGGATTAAAGTTTCGTCACAGTTTCATTTACCTGCAAAGAGAGAGAGAGAGAAAGAGTGAGTTATATAGTAATTACAACAATTTAAGTGAATCAAAGAATGTGAAACAGAAATAATATGGAGTATGAGGAATAAATTGATCATAAGTTTGTCTACTTTTAGGCTGAGAGAATGAGTTTTGCCTGCTTTTAGGCTTGAGGACATAAGTTTTGCCTACTTTTAGGCTCGAGGACTTTACGTAATTAAAGCCTGAGGAGGAAGTTTGGATATGCCAGAGGAGAAAGACATGAAATTTCGAAGAATATTTCTTTGACTAAAGGAATATTCGAATATTGGAAGCTGGGGTATTAAATGGACCCTTGGGTTGTCATTTAATTGGATTATCGGAGAGAGTTTGCATAGTTTCAGGCTGATGAGAAAGTTTCATTCAGACGAAAGAAGCTTTTAGCTCCAATCAAAGTTGCCAAATGCATAACAAATTCGAATTTTTGGAGTTTAATCCTGAGAAATTCTGATGAAAACAT
Source organism: Coelopa frigida (assembly GCA_017309665.1). Taxonomy (NCBI): domain Eukaryota; kingdom Metazoa; phylum Arthropoda; class Insecta; order Diptera; family Coelopidae; genus Coelopa; species Coelopa frigida. The sequence goes on along the minus strand of JAFDUT010000089.1, from coordinate 56,239 downwards.
CGATTTTGAAATTTTCTTCCAAAAAATTAGGTTAAAAAATCATAGTAGACTTTCAGGCTCTAATGCAGAAACCTCTTTGGGAAAAAATCACAGCATACTTTCTTTCTTCAAACTATTTTCATTAAATTTTTTCACAGTTTTCACTCCGTTTTTCTAGTTCACGACCCCCACTCGATGGCCTTTTGATTTCGTGTCGCTTTCAATTCTGCACATTTGCCCTCAATCACATTAGGAGCTTCATAAATCATTTAATTCACTCAACATTCCGCGGAGTCCACTCAGCTGAAACAACAACAACAAAATTGGTAGCAAAAACAACAAATGTAGTAACAACAAAAGTAGTAACAACAAAAAGGAGTCCATTGCTTGGACTCAAAAACAATGACAAGGACAACGCAAGGACAACAGAGACTACAACATGTAATAATATTCTATTACGATGTCCTTTTCCCATTTTTCTCCTTCTCCTCCTTTTCATTCTCTTCCTCCTTTTTGATGTTCATTTATTTGTTTGGTTTTTTCCTTGGCAAAAAATAAAAAAATTAAAATTAAATGAAAAAATTAGAAGGGCCAGAGGCGACATTGAGTGAGACAGAGAGAGAGAGAGAGAGAGAGAGAGAATTAGTGAGTGCGAAAGAGATGAAGTAGGCGAGAGTGTGGGGTTGGGGGGCAAATGAATTAAAAATTCGTCGTCGTGTCTGCGCGCAAAATTAACCGCCGTTAAATGCGCTTTTTGCCTTTTACGACGGGCGGCGTCTGCGTCAGCGTCATTTTTAATTAACAGCAGCAACAAAAACATGTACAAAAACAACAAAAACTACATGAAAAACAACAAAAACTACATGAAAAAACAAGAACAAAAAAAAGAACAACAAAAAATGACAACATTCCCGCCTCGTGCTAATATCATGCGCCACCGACGAGGTTTCAGTTGTCGCTCAAAGAGCTGTCTCCATCTCTTTTCACTATTTCACTTCCTCTCTCTCACTCCCTCCCTGTCTCTTTCACTCCTTCATCTCCTCCCACTCGATCTCCTAATGGATGTCCTTTTTGCATGCCAGCGACCTTTGTTGTTGTGTTTGTAGTGGTGTGCTTTTCCCTTTGACATTGACAACAATAATAAGAAGTACAAGGATAAAAATTCAGAAAAAGAGATAGCAAAAAAATAAATAGACAAAATGCAAACACAGTAATGAATATTAAAAATGTGAAATATAAAAAATAAAAGATGTAAAAATATATTAAAAATATGAATGTAACAAAATAATTTTAACAAAATGTATGTACAAAAATACAAAAATGTTAATTTAATTAAAAAATTAAATTAAATTAAAAAAAGTTAAAAGTTAATTTAATAAAAGGAAAATAAAAAACTTGAAAGTAATATTATCAAAAATATAAAGAATAGATGTAAAACAGAAAAGAAAAAATAATAGATATGCGAATTTAGAAAAAATGAAAAATATTAATTAAATCAAAAGAAAAAAACAAATAAAAAAAAATTAAAACCAAAAAAAATATGTACAAAAAAAAGAATAATAATTTAAAAAAAATTGTATATTTATACAAAGAAAAACATAAATTAAAAATAGAAAATATTTCAAAATGAAGCAAAAAAAAATTAAATAAACAAAATTATAAAAAATAAAAATGAAAAAATTAAATACACGAAGACATTGAGCGAAAAATATAAACAATAGCTGCCGAGACCTCAATGTCTCATTCACTATCTATCTCTTTTTCTCTATCTCTTTCTCACTATCTCCTATAACTCCGTCTCTGTCTGTTTTTGCTTCTTCATACTTCTATTATTTCTTCTCTCAGTCCCTCTTCTCGCATTTCGTTACTCAATCTTCCTCTCTTATTCCTTCTTTCTCATTCCTTCTCTCGTTCCTTCGCTCGTTCCATCTTTCACATTCCTTTTCTCTTCATCCTTTTATGATAAAAACACGACATTGCGAAAATCATTTTGAGTCCTTTTGTTGCTGTACTTGTTGTTGTTGCCTGCGGTTGGAATTAATACTGTTTTGGTTGTTTTTGTAATCTTCATTTTGTTCTTGTTGTAATCTCAATTCTTCTTCTTCTTGTTATAATCTGCATTCTTCTTGTTATTGTAAACTCGATGTTATTCTTGTTGTTGTTATGTTAAAATTTCTGGACTCGTCTCGTCTGGGTCTCGGACTCGGTCTCGGCCTCCGACTCAGCCAGAGAACGAGCGAAAAGTGGACAAAGTTTTAGCGGGAAAACTTTGCTAATTACAAAGGCGGGCGTTTTCGGACGATAATTAATTTTGAGGATCTGTTACGACAAGGACGAAGGCCGACGATGAAGACAAGAGAACCTAGGACGAAGGATGGCGAAGAGAACCAAGGATGACGAAGAGAACGAGGGATGATGACAAAGACAGAGGATGAGGTGTGAAGGACGAAGGACAATGAGCTGCAAAGCACACAACTGCAACGAGACGAAGAAGGAGAAAAAACGAGACTAGAACGAAGGAAAATAGACAAGAAAATTGAGAGAACCAAGAGATTCAGAGGCATCAGAGCGGAAGGAGGATGAAACAAGACGAAGAAGAAATCAAATGAGATGAAGAAGGAGAAACATAATGAAGAAGGAGAAACATAATGAAGAAGGAGAAACATAATGAAGAAGGAGAAAAAAGTAAATACAGAAGGAGTAAAATAAATTAAGAAGAACGAAAGAAGCTTTAACCAGAATAACATTGGATTAATTCAGGGCATTGAGGAAACCCCAGAGAAAGCCTGAAAATGAAAAAAAAAACCAAACTCAACCTGAAACTGAACTTGAACTCAAACTGAAGAGAATCTGAAGATGAAACTTCATGAGCTGCAGGGATGGAAATGACCAGACGAAATCTAATCAATGTGTCTGACGTTCTCGTCTCGGTCGACCAAACAACTACTAACTCTCCTTGCAAATCCGAGCTAATAACATTTTCTCCACTTTGGTGCTTTGAAGGATTTTCTGAGGAGTCGTGGCTGCTGCCGAGACAATTACTTTAATGAAAGAGTGGCTTAAGGATGTGGTAAAGAGGTCAAACTCTCATTCACTCTTTCACCCTCCATCTCTCGCTTGCTTCCTCTCTCCATTTTTCTCCCTCTCCCATTCATTCTCTCCCCCATTCATCCTCTCCCCCTCTTCCTCTTTAACTAATTCCACTATATTCATCTTCATCTTGACTTCTTCACTTCTCCCTCATCGTCCACAGGTCGCCACTTGAAGAGTTTCTCAGGACTCTTGCATGCAATTTATTTTCATCGACTCCAAATGCTTCTGGTTTTCCCTATCTCACACTCAAACTCTTCCTATCTCTCTCTCTCTCTCACTCTCTTCCAATCTCTCTCTCTCTATCTCTTTTCATGTGTGAGTTTCTGTATCTCGGCTTTTCTGTTTGAAGCTCCCAATTATCTGCATTTGTTGTTCGAATTTGTTGTTTGACAATTTTCTACATGTTTGTCTTGATGTCCGTCTCTCTGTCTATCTTTCTCTCCATCGTCTGTCTGTCTCTCTCCATCCTCTGTCTGTCTCTCTCCATCGTCTGTCTGTCTCTCTCAATTGTCTGTCTCTCTCCATCGTCTGTCTCCCTCCCTCCATCGTTTGTCTCTCTCCTTCATCTTCCTCCCTTCCTTTAATTTGTTTCTCTCTGTATTCTGTATTTGTTTGTTTTTGTAGTTGAATGTCCTGCGGCTGTTTTGATGTTCTATTTTCCAAACCGAAACCCCATTGTGTCTACTCTCGTCTCACTCACAGCCTTCTTGTTGTTGTCTCTATCACACACATAACTCTTCATCATTCGCTTAGACTTCCTCTTATACTATACTATCTTCCTCTGATTCTATTGGTTTTCCTATGATTTTATGGTTCTTCCTCTCATATGATTGTGAATCCCATTCCTTCAGATCTCCTTTTGACTACCCAACTTTTCCTCTCTTCTTTCCTTTCTCCTGTCTTCTCTTTCCTTTTTCTTACCTTCTCCTTCCTATCCCAGCCATCTCTCCATCCCCTTCAACCAAGTTCAACCATTCGTTGATTGCGGCAAATCTCACAACTAAATTTGAATTTAAAATTATCCAGACAGCTGGACTGAGTTCGCCATACATCATGATCATGGGTTTGGCCCACAACTAGAGCAATGCATGCATCTCTTTCACTCTTACTCACTCAGTCCCTCACACTATCTCGTACTCACTCTCTCACTCCCTCCCTCTCAACATCTATTCTATTTATATCTTTCTACTTTCAACTGGTTGCATAAAAAACAAAAATAACAAAAATAAAAAAATATTAAATGAAGGAAAATAAGGGATATAACAAAATTACACAAAATAAAATTTAAAAAAAATTGTAAAAACTCCAAAAACAAAATGTTAAAAAATAAAAAAGACAAAAACAAAATTAAAAATATCAATGATTATAAAAATAGAAAACAAAACAACCATTTCAAGAATTTCCACAATACCTTCACCTCATCACCTTCAATTACTTCCTTTAACTCCCTCTCGTAGTGGGATCTTCTCAATTAAATCCTTCTCAATTGCTGCCGCCTTAAATGAATTCGCCTCAAACGACGCCCCAAACGATACCTCAAACGATGCCTCAACGAGATCCAACCAATTAAGCTGTCATTGTATTATTCTCAGCTTGACTGCCGAATAAAGTATGTAATAAATATTCAAAAAGGAGATGCATAAGAAGAATATTTCTTCATCCTTATTTTGACCACAGCCACCTTCAAGGCCTCCATCAGAGCCACCACAAGAATTTCACCATGGTTTTATTAGGAAATCAACATGGGTTGAGAACGGTTTGAGAACGGTTTGAACATGACGTTAACAAGGTTTCAATTAGGTTTCAACTGGGTTTCAACAAGCCTTCACTATATTCCCAATAATGCAATCTTCACCCTTGCTCCATTTTCTTTTGCTGAAACCACTCTTTCTCTCCCAATTCTGAAAATCCTTTATCATGGATTCACCAACATCTTCAACACCCTCGATTCTCTCCATTGAAACCTCGATTCTCACCATCGAAACCTCCGCCACAGCCTCACCATTGACGCCGATGGTTTATTCACCGTCTTCTACATCGTTCACCACGAGCTTCATCGTTCCCTTCATCGTCTTCTTCATCCCAAACTCCATTGTTCTCTTCACCTCGAACACCATCGTTTACTTCACCATCGACTCCATCGTTCTTTCAATCGTCCTCTCTATTCTCCTCTCCATCCTTCCCTTCATCATCCCCCACCATCATCCCACTCTTCATCCTTCCCTTCATCGTTTCCCTCTTCATCCTTTTCCTTCCCTCTCCCTCGCCACGATGAGATCGTTTACCAACGCTTTTAGCCCACAGCCATTTACGCCTTAACCCTCGATATCTCACACTCACACAAAGATCCCCACTCACTACCACACACTCTCACCCACACTCACACATCCACACCCACTCACACACACACACACACATCCGTCGGCTGCAAACAGAGATTTATGCAGCCTCAAGTCAGTGGCCGCCATTGTTGTTTATGCCCTGCTAATCTTCGCTAGATGGCGCCACCGAAGCCAATGTGATATTTTATTGTTTATTGTGTGCGGAAGGACGAAGGACGACGATGGACTGCCGACCGACCGAAGGCAAAACCGAGCACAGTGCATGAAAATGTGTGTGTGTGTGAAGGATGAAGGGAGGAGGAGGAGAAAAAGGGGGCGTGGTTCGTGAGCCAACTGCAATTGCGGTCCCGATCGTGGTCGGCTCTTGGGATGAAAACGAGGGCAAGTGCAATTGAAACGAAGTCGTTGGTGGGAAGATGCTGACGATTTAACCGGAGAATGACAACAATTATAATTATGATGGAATATCATCCCGAAATAGAAGCATAAAAAATTGAAGATAGCACTACAAAAACTTTTTTTCAACAATAATTTGATCATTATTTAAATAATTATTCATTCCAGTAATTATTTAAATTAATTGTTTAAATAAGATATTTACATTTTTTAATCAAGTATTTAATTATGTATTTTAATTAATATTTCCTGATTTTTTATTATTATTATTATTTCAATTATTATTTATTTCAATCAATTATTTCATAAATTTTTGTTACAAAATTGTATTACGATTTTTTCAATATTTGTTTTTTTATTTCCGTATTTCATGTTGCTATTAAATTAATTAATTTTCACAAACAAAATTTTTTCCTTTTTTTTCTAATTTTTATTATCTTAAATTACCAAAAATTTTCTCCGCCTCTAATTCTTCCACCTTTGAAATTCTTAAGGACTTAACTGAAGTCATTTGCTCCAACTCTCTCGACTACCTTCAAATTCTCGCTTCACCGAATTCACTGTAAACTTTCGGTCTCTCCCGACAAGGAGCCGGACCTCGAGGAGTTTATGTTTATATTAGTATTACTGTTGTTGGTGCTGTTGTTGTGGTTATTGTTGTTGGTGTTGTTGTTCTTGATGTTGTTCTTGTTGTTATTGTTGTTAAATGTATATGAAGCCCAAAGGATAATTGCATAGTTTAATGGAGTCGAAGAGTGGCAAACGAACAAATATATGAACTTAGGCTTAAAGTGATTTGAATAAAGGGAGAAGAAGGCTGGAAAATATTTACGGTAAAACTTTAGAAGCCAAAAACAATTAGGGCATACTTCTAGGAGGAAAAGCGCATGTTTAGAATGGAAAGTTTTGAAAGATGACGAAGGTGAATAAGATTAAAAAACATTTTAAAAATTTAATAAATTATTTTGAAGAAAATTGTGAATAACTTTTGGTCCATTTTTAGGCTCGATGAAATTTAAAGAAGATTTTATTCAAAATATGTTTAGAGAGGAGAGTAAGATATTGCATATAACGAGCGAACATTTGAGAAAGTAAGAGAAATCCATAGCTAGAAATGCATTAAATTCAACAGTCAGCAGTCATGAGATCTGCAGCAACCACATTCGAAACAACAGAAATATTTAAATCAACCACATGAACAAGCATGAGAACAAAATTCAGCAAAACAACAAAAACATTGAGAGCAACAACAAAAATCATAGGCGAGAGCAACAACAATAACAATAACAACAACGACTCGAACAAGGACGACGTCGACTCGGTTGAAACCCATTTTTATGCGCAACGATAAATTATGAGCCTGACCTTAAAACAAACAGCAATGGAAGTGCACATAATAACAAACGACAACAACAAAAATCACAAAACAATAATAACAAAAACAAATTTAACAACAACTTCATATTTTTAGGATCAACAAAAGCATTTTAACAGAACAAAAATAACAACAAAGGAAACCATGCTTTACAACAACAAAATACTGTTGAAACAACAAAAACAACAGAAGTAACAAAGTCCCTAAAAACAACAACAAACCTCAAAACAACAAAAACTACGATATAAAAAACAACAATTTCAAACAAAAGCAAATTTACATTTATTTGGTTGTTGTTGTTATTTGTACATTTGTTCTTCTTGTTGTTATTTCTTTAGTTGTTGTTTTTGTTTTTACTGCTTCACTAGTTAAAATCGACAAAATGCGTTATTCTTTCATACATATTTCATTGTAGTTGTTGTTGTGGTTGTTGTTGTTAGTGGTGGTAGACTTTGATGTTGTTGATTTTGATTTAGTTGTTGTTGTTTTTAGTTTAGTTGCCTTAACAATTGTTGTTTCTTGAATAACTGTTGTTGTGTGTTTCTTTTTTTCAAAAGCTTTTGCTGTTAATGTTTGTTTCTAGGCACAGCCATGTTTGCTTTGACTTTTGACCCCTTGAAAGTTATATGTGTGTGTGTGTGTGTGAGTGTGATTGTCTATATGTGTGAGTTGGTGCCCTTTGTAGCGAGAGTTTGTGTGAGAAATGTATGTCAGTGTGTCAGCGTTTTAGTCAAAACTCCGAAGTAACTTAGATTTTCATTTTCTCCCAGAACGAGAGGAAGAGATGCAGAGTGTGGTAGAGAGAGAAAGAGAGAGTAGATATGAGACAACCCAAAAAGGACTCATTCGAAAAAGTCATAAAAATTTAAGTGAAGCTGAATGAAAAAAAAAACACCAAAATTTTCATTGCCTACTTTAGGGCACTCGGGCAGATTTATATTTATTCAAAAACCCTTGTTGCTTGCAGCAAAAATTAATTAGGCTTCCAGTCGTCGTCCCAAATATCCTGCTGCTGTCGTTTTGTTTTGTTCTGTCGCTGCTGTTGCTAATGGCCGAGCAATAAATTTTATGTTCATGAGAGTCCTTTTTGGAAACAACAACAACAGTCAGGAGAACAACAATAACAACAGGAGCAATAACACAAGCGGTACTAAAAATAACAACTACAGGATGACAGGATTCAAATGTCATCAAGAATAACAACAAAAAGAACAATGAAAGGTTTGAAAATAACAAAATTGGGCTTGAAAGCAACAAATAAGGATTTAGAAAGGACAAAAAGAGGTTTCAAAATAAACAAAAATTCATTTAAAGACAACAAAAATACCTTAAAAAAAAAGAAAAAATTCGAAATTTAACAAAATCCAATGATGTCAACAACTCTAAAAATGATTACAACAACACCACTGAAGACAACAAAAAGAACCCCAATGATGACAATAAAAACAACCCTAATAAAGACAACAAAAACAAAAAACACTCCTCTTGAAAACAAAAACTTTAACGAAACCTCCGTAAAAGCAAATAAAACTTAATTAATTTGAAAAATATTTTTATGTCTTTTAACGGACGTCAATTTAAATGACAACCTCGTTGTGTGACGAAGGATGGAGAGAGTGAAGGAGTGATTTCTGAAAGGTTCAGGGTCAATGAGGGTACAGAGTTCTTTCCATCTTCCTCACATCCTTTGGTCCTAACTCTGAAATAAAAAAAGGGGTCTCCCCTCATTGTGATTTGATATTTGATATTTTGACTCCAGCTTCAATGAGACGAGAGGCGAATGGAAGAGAGGGAGAGAAAAAGAGGTAAAAAGAAGAGGGATAGAGAAAGGAGGTAAAATTCGAATGAAAGTGAGATAGAGAAAAATTGTGTTAAAAGGAGGGTGTTAAAAGGGACGAAGAGATGGACAGACAAATCAATGGAAGGACAAACAGAAAACACACAAACGACAGACAAATGGACGGACAGACCGACAAGAAGACAGACAAATGCGAGAAACCAGGAAATGTCGCCATGTTCACCTTGAAAAATCATGCATAAATTACGGTTGACTGCTTTGTTGACGGCGATGACGACAAGAACAAGAACAGAAGTCAAATGATGACAAGAATAAGAAAAACAGCAACAACCAGAACAATAGCAACAACAACAACAAGAACAAAAACAACAATAGCAACAAAAAAAAAACAAGAGGTAGGGAAAAAAGAGCGAAAGAGAAAAAGAATCCTCATCATGCCAACGATTTATTTCGAAGGAAAAATTTAAATTCTCTCTTAACATTTGTTGTGCGAGCACAGCTGGCAATTGTTGCTGGAATAAATTGCTTTCATTGTTGTTGTACACGATGTTGTTGTCATCCTTGTTGTTGTTTTTATACTCATACATATTTGTCTCAATTCTTTTGTTATTTTTTATTCTCTTATTTTTTGTGTTGCTTCCATTGTTGACGATGCTTGTTTTATTTATTTGTCTAATTTAACAAAAACATGTTTTATATTTCACAGGATTCGTGAAGCTGTTTCTTTATCACTCTCACACTCTCATTCTCTCCCTCACACTCATTCTCTCCCTTACACTCGTTATTTCTCTCTCTTTCTCTCTTCACAATGAAGAACGACGACAGAAAAATAACAAACAATAACAACAAAAATATAAACAACGATAACACACAGGTGCAGCAGTAACAATGAGAAGCCAAGAAATATCAACAAGGATATTACCAGGAACAACAACAACTACAACAACAATTACAACAATCAGCACAACAATAACACTACAACTACAAAAACAAGAACAACAACAGTATCAAACACCTGTTTCCAATTGCCATGCGAAGAGAAATTTAACACAAAAGAAATTGAAACAAATTCGACAAAAAAAGATGACAACAAAAAAATTACAATGAGAGAAAACAAACGAAAAAAGAGTGAAAATATGGAAAAATTATGGATAAAATTTAGGAAATAAATGTGGAAAAAAGCAAGAACAAATTGAAAAAATGGAATAAAAGATGGAAAAGGGAGGAATGAAAAAGAGAACAAAAAGGAGAAAAAGATTTGGAAAAAATGGAGAAGGAAAAAATTAAAAAAAAATTAAAAAAAAAAAATAAAAAAAAATTAAAAAATAAAATAAAATGAAAAGAAATAAATTAGAAAAAATCATAAAATAAGGAATGAGGAAAATATGTAGAACCAAAATTTAAAAAAAAATTCTAAAAAAAATCGAAATGAAACGATTTTGGTACCACGTGGCGTATGAGGAATAATAAATAAAGGGAGAAAATGCGAACAATAATTTCTCTACTACATGAGAAACCTCGTGGAGGGAAAATAATCTCTCGGAAATAACCCTCCTCTGACGGCTAAATCGATTAGTGGAATATTTCAAATATTTATTTTCATATTTAACTACAAAAGTTTTAAATTAAATGTTCATCTTTTTCGATTCAACATGCCAAAAATATTCAACAACAACAAAAGGAACTTCAGTAAAATACAATAAGAAGAACTCCAGTAGAAATACAAAAACAATATATTATTACAAAAACAACAAAAAATACAAAAACCAGTAAGAGCAAAAATTACAACAACAAAATTACCCCACTAAGAACTTCATTCTGAAAACGAAGCGAGCTCCAACTTTTGCCTCTAAATGAAAGCGATTCGAGCAATTTGCATATTGAAGTAGGCAAAGAGAGAGAGAGAAAGAGGAGAATGAGTGTATATGTGTGTGTGTGCGTGCAAAATACAGCATGCATGGCTGCGTGTGTGAGAGCTTATGATAGCTATACATACAATGTATGCGTCTGAGTGTGCGTGAGGAGCCAATTAAACGCACATCAACGCGAATTAAAAATGTATTTTCCTTGGGGTTGATTTTATTTAATTCCTGTCGGCTTGGGGTTTTTTTTTTTTAATTCCTGTCGACGAATTTTAATTTTCATGCATGATCTTTTGCTTCAACGGCTGGCTGTCTTTCTCTTTCCATATTCCCTTCTGTATATCGCTCTATCTTTTAATATTTCTTTCAATATTTCTCTCTTTCTCTTTTTCTCTTTCTTTCTCTATTTCTTCTATCAATTGTTGATTATTCTCATTGTTGTTAATGTTAATGTTGTTCGTATGTTGTTGAATTAAATTAACAACAAAATAAAAACATTAACAAGAACCACAAAAATAACAAAAATAATAAAAAGAAGAATAAAAGGAAGATGAATAACAACATCACAAACAATAACAACACAAATAACAACAGCAATAACAACAACAATAATAACAGCAATAACAACAATAACAACAATCATCCAACACATGAAACAATTACCAACAGCCATCGCAGTCAACAACAGCATGCAACGCATTTCCATCCATTTATTATGCTCTGCAGCGCATGCAAAATGCACTCAAACACTTGAGCCGGATGTGCCGCCATATTGTGCCATCGCCAGCGTCATCGTCATCCACGTGATCCACGTATTTCCCATTGTTATTGTTATTGCTATTGCAATACTGATATACTGATATATGTTGTTATTGTTTTCTTGTTGGTTTTGTCATTATTATTATTATTGTTGCTTCACTGTTCATTCCCTCGTTCGTCTCATTCATTCATCCGTCTCTTGGTCTGCCCATCTGTTTCTCTCTCTCATTCAATTTCCCTTTCTCTCTCCATGTCTCCCTGTTTGTTTGTTTGTTTTCAACAATAAAATTTATGGATTCTCATTTGCAGCTGTTTTGGCGTCCACTTCCGGTCGCTCTGGCCATCATCGTCATCGCCAACGTTGTCGTCATCGACATCCTTGTCGTCATCACTTTCCCCATCGCCATCCTTGTCGTCATCGCCGCCATCGTCCACGCCATCACTTCAACGCTATCGTGGATCCTGATTCAATCCAATGGTGTTCGCTCTCGCACACTAGTTCGTTTCGTCGCTTCCGAAGGGGCGTCTGTTGGTGAATGAGTGAGTGGGTCTGTCTGTCCCTTAGTCTGTCCATTTGTCTGTCTATTTGTCTGTCTGTCTATCCGTCTATATGTCTGTCTCACTGTCTGTCCTTTAGTGTGTCTCTCTGATATTATCGTATTCACTCTTGTTGTTATTATCTTTGGTCTTGTTGTTTTCATTGGTGTTCTTGTGGTTATTGTTGTTGGTTATATTGTTGTCCTCATTGTTGTTTTTTTTTTCTGGTTGTTATTCTCATTGTTGTTGTTTTTGTTATTTACAACATTGTTGTTATTATTGTCTCTCATCGCCTCAGCTCCTGCTTTCATCGTCATCGTCATTATGTTTGTTATTATTGTTGGTGTTCGATATACCGACAATATTGATTGTTGTTGTACTTGCTGTCGTTGTTGTTCCTGTGGTCACACACCGATCCCTTGTTGTTTGCATTCTACATACATACAATCATCCATATCATTCATTAATTCAATTCCATGCCATTCAATTCAATTCAGTTTCGTCTCGATGCGTTTCGTCATTGCATGCGTCTGGGACTCAATAAAATACAACAACAACAACATCATATTGCAGTACAATAACAACAATATAACAACAATTGGGACAAAAACAACACAGTCAACCTCAAGTTATACAACAGCAATAACAACAACGATGAGAAGCATTTTGATCCTGTTTCCCGTACAACTAAATAAAAAGAACAGCAGACAATTCGTCTTTTTCTCTTCCTCCTTTACTTTACTTTACATCTCATTCTCACCTCTTTTCAACCCTTTTCATTGCATGATTTTGTGTTCATGTGTTTTTGAGAGATTTTTTACTCGTCGAATCAATGGACGATCAAACGAAGTAATCATCACCATCAAGGACATGCGAAAGCACATAAATTACATAAATTATTGAGAGGGATCTTTTCGAACGGTGAAAGAGAGGGATTTTTTTGCGGAAAATGTGACAAGGACGACGTGATGTGGGAAGAGTTTCAGATATATATATATATATATATATATATATGTATATTTTTTTTTTGAAAGGAAATGTTTTTTATATTTTTAATTTTAAAAAATGTTTTTATATCAATGTTTTAAGTTTTTTATTTGTTTTTTTTCAAAATTGTTTTTCATTGTTTTATAATATTTTTAATTTTTATTCATCGCTCTCGCTCTTTTTTCATCTTTACTAACAATATATGCTCAAAAAAACAGAGAATTACAATAAAAAAATACAATCCTTCGAAAATTTCCACGAAATTTCTTCGCATAAGAAAAATAAATATCGACAAATAAATAAATAATTAATAAGAAGAAGAAGAATAAGATAAGGACAAGATATAATATAAGACCAAAACCCAAAAAATATATATGAAACCAAAAAAAAAATGATATCAAAACAAAGTGAAAGAAAACAACGCTAGGGAGAGAAAAAGTACTAGGAACAGAAATAAATAATAAATAAGAACAATTTGAACGAAGCGAAGAAAAAAGAGAAGAAAAAGAAGGAGAAGAAGAATAACAGAAAGGATACGTAAAACATTAACGTAATATTCTCCCTGGACTCGCAACATGTTTGTTTATTCATTTCAATATGTTGATGTGGCTCGATGTTGTTGTTTTTTATTATTGTTGCTGTTTTTGTTGTACTTATTATTGTTTTTCTTGTTATTATTTTTTTTTTCTTTGATATTGTTTTTTTTTTATATTGTTTTTCTTGTTATTTATTTGTGTGTTATTATTTTTCTTGTTTTTATTATTTTTGTAGTATTTCTCTTCGTGCATTTTTTGAATTTTTCGTCGAAGTTTTTTTTTAGTTGTTGGTTGTTATATATTTTTTTCGCAATTCCTGTATATAAAAAAATTCGAACAATACCTTTTTTTCTCCTTTTTTCATCTTTATTTGGTCTCTGCCTCAATATTTCCCTCTCTCATTCTCCTTTTCTTTCTTTCCTCCCACTCTCTCTTTCGTCTGTCTTTATGGCATATACTCCCTAAAACAAGTGCCTTCTGCAATTCAAAGGATGTCCTTGAACTTCCGGTCGCAATGGCGGCGACAGTGGGCGGGAGAAAAACTTTGTTGAGTGTTTGTTTTTGTTGTCGATGTCGATGTTGTTGTCACTTACTTTGTTGTTTTCCTTCTTGTCTGCGGATTATGCATTCAAATGATATGAATTATACTTTTAGGCGGCGACGAGGCGGAGACGTGCATTTACCATGTTTTTTTCTGTATTTTTATTTTGTTTTCCGTTTTTTCGCGTTTCTTCGTCTATTTTTCAACATTCATTTAAATGCCAACAACAAAAACGGGAGTAATAAAAATACTCTCAACAACAATAAGAAAAATATTTTTAACAACAACAAGAGTAATAAAAATATTCCCAACAACAATAAAACCTCTTTTAACAACAACAACGTTGTTGACAGAAAAGTTGCGAATAAGTTGAAGTCGAGGAAAAGTTTTTCAAATAAAAACATAAATATATGAAAAAAGATAAATAAATAATATATGAAAAAAAAATATGAAAGAAAAAAAAAAATAAATGGTATGATAAAAAAATGAAAAAGAAATAAAAAAAAATAAGAAATAAATGAAAACAGAAATAAATGAAAACTGAAAGAAATAAAAAACGAGAGAAATAAATAAAAATTAAAAGAAATATAAAAAAAATTAAATGAAAATAGAACTCAACCACCTTGAGTCAACGAACTCTGGACTTCCATGCGAAAAACAGGATAAAGATAATGATAATAATGACGTTTTAATGGAATCATAATGACGTCATTATGGAGTCGTTCTCGTCAAGATGTGCTTCAATTAAAATTGCAACAACAAATAATGCTAAACTCCAACATCAGCAACATTTACTACACCAACAACAACAATAACAACACCAAGAAGAACATCAGTCACAACAACACCAATAACAACATTAATATCATCAACAAGAAGCATAAAATATCCAACACAAATGGATAAAAGCATAAAAGGATTGCAAGAGACGACGAGTCCTTAAGCTCTTGGCAAATGTGTTTTTTCTGAAGCCGAGTAAGTGTGCGTATTTGTTTGTGTGTGTGTGATTTTTTATTTCTGTGTCTGTGTGTGTGTGAGTTTGACGATGAATTCATCCTTAAATCCCTTCTCTATATATATTTTTTATGATTTTATTTTTTTAGTACCGTATTTAAAAACATGTAATTTCTTGTACTGAACATTTTTTTTAAAATTTTTATTTTAATTTTAATTTTATTTATTTTATTGAAATTTTTTATCAATTTACTCTCATAGTTGATTATTTTTCTTTTTTGAAATTTTTTTGATTTTTTTTAAATTTTTCATGTGAGTTTCTAAATAATAAACTTTTTTAAAAAGCTTTTTGTTATAATTTTTTTTGTTTTAAATTTTTTACTTTTTCATATTTTTATTTACATTTCAATTTCGTGTATATCACAATCTACTTTATTTATTTCAAAAAGTTTCGATATTTTTCTACCTCATTTTATTACTTGATTCTCTTATTTCCAATTTTCTTCTTCTCTTCTTTTTTCTCAAAATTTCGGTTCCTTTTATGGTGCATCGTCGGCGACGTCCTTAAGCAAGCTTAAGCTCTGTTCATTGCATTTCCAGCCAGACACAAAAACAAGCAAAAACGCCGACATACATTCACATTTAGCCAAAGCCAGTCACAAACAGTCGAGAGCACGTTCTCGCTTGCTATCTCTTTCAGTCTCTCTCCTCAGTCTGTCTCCATCTCTCTCTGTTTTTCTTTCCTTCATTTTTTTCTCCATCTCTCTCTCTATCTCTCTTGTAGACCATCTCTTATTCACTCACACATGCCTGCACGACCGCTTAGGATAACATGCGGCTCTGGATGTTGCTGCAGGATTCTTTTTCCTCTTTTCTCGTTTTCACGTTCTCGCTCTCACTATCTCTCTCTCCCTCTACATCATCTGTATCCTTTCCTCATACCTTGTGTGTTTTCTCAATATTTTTTCCATCTATTTTTAACCTTATTTTTTCTTCTGTTTTTAACCTTCTTTTTTCATCTTGTTTTTACTCTTTTTTCTTACTTTTTCTTGTCTTATTCTTGTTTCAGTTTTTCTTGTTCTGGCTGTCCTTGTTTCCACGAGCCTGTTGAACAATCGTTTTCTTCCTCCTCTTTACCTCATTCCTTCCCCTTTCCTCTTCCTCTTCAAACCTAAAGTCTTCTTCTTTCTGTTACTTTCGCTGTTTTCTTCGTCCTTTCTCATTGTTGCTCTTTTTCCCGCGGATAAATGAACGAAAATTTCCCGACGGCCGGAAACGTGTGTGGCTTCATTTTCTCCTCCTTCTTCTTCTTCTCATTCCTTCTGTGTCCTTTTATTTTACTTATTTATTCTCCATCCCTTTTGTCCCATTCTTCCGCAGGCTTTTGAACTGTTCGAGCACGATTTTCTCCACTTTGTTCTCGATATCCTGCGGCTTTCGATGGCCTTCGGTCGTGGGAATCACTCGAATTCACGTTTAGTTTCTTTACTAACACATAATGACAACAGCAACACCGATGACAAAAAAAAAAAAAACAAAAATAAATAAAAAACACAAAAAAAACAATAATAACAACAACAATTGTTATAATAAACAATTGTTCATATTATTTTTGTAACAATATTATTTCAGTGTTTTATTCCTCACGTCGTCTCCAAAAATTAACTCATTAAAACGAGTCTAAAGGAGGAGGAGAAAGTGGAATGAGAGAGACAGAAAGAGAGAGAGGGAAAGAGAAATGCAGAGTGATAGAATGAGAAAAAGTCAATGAGAGAAGCAAACAGAAGCGATAACGCCGCCTCATAAACTCGCATCGTCGAGACTGCGAAATCAAAGTGGAGTTAATGAGATGCGCGCCAGGACATGCGACGCCAGATGATGATGGATCCTGATTAGCGCCAACACCAGGCGCCGCCTCAGACTCCCGAAAACAAACTCCAAAGCCTTGTGAAAACCACCGAAGACGCCTCACGAATTCGTGTTCCTCTCACTTCTCTTCATCGCCTCTCACTCGGTTAATTGGCACACATGGCCGAGACAGGTTCTGCATACAAATGAGGCGGATGCTGGAAGAAGGATCAGGAGGAGAGTCTCGGTAAAGGCGAGAGGAAATCGAAGGATGAGGATAAAAAGGCGTGAGAAAGGCGAGAGAAAGGGAAAGGAAGACGAAAAGAAGTCGAGAAGAAATTGAGAGATAGACGAAAAGAAGGTGAAGGAAGAAGAAGGAAGTTTAAAAAAAGGAAAACATTGGAAGACGATGATAAAAAAGAAAGCTTGTTGTAAAAATAATAAAAAGAGATAATTATTAAAGAAAATTAAAACAGAAACAGAGGCAAGATAGATTAAAGAGATGAAAAAGTCTAAAAAATCGAAGGAGTCAAAGGATATGAAGGAGTCGAAGTAGTCGAAGGATTTTAGGAAGATGAAGAAAACAACAAAAGCAAAGGATTCAAGGAAAGGCGAATAATTCGAAGCAATTGAAGGAGTTCTCACCATATCCTTTAACAACTACCTATAAATAGTTATTTATTTCAGTATCAACAACAAGAATGAAGCGATAAACGCGAGAGCTTGTGAGAAGCCACGATACGCTTGTTTATCTAATGACATGCTTATCAGAGAAACACGCACACACACACTCTGATACACTCACTAACACACACTGATACACTCACTAACACACACACTGATACACTCAGTGACACATACTGATATTCTCCGACTTACTCTGATATTATCACATGCATACAATCACATGAGCACAAACACATGAACACAATCACATGAACACAATCACATCAACACAATCACATGCATACAATAACACACAGACCACGCACACAATTACACTCGGGGAAGGATACAAGGACACGCAGGTGGAAGGCAAATGAGGAAGGAGGAGAGGAGGTGGAAAGAGAATGAGGAGAATTCGAAGGTGGATTCAAAAGGCTTGAGGAAGGGAACCAACAAGAGGACGATGAGGAAGACGACAATGTGAACGAAGGAAGATGATAATGAGGATGAAGGAAGACGATGAAGACGAAGGAAAACAATGATGATGAAGGAAGACGATGAGGACAAAGGAAGAAAATGATCTGATCGAAGGACGATGAAGGAAGAAGAAGTCAACGACGAAGAAGACGAAGAAGATGACGATGACGCCACTTGCCTTCGTCCTTGGACGAAACCGAACCGATAAACATCGAAATCCCTGTAATTGGCAGCAGACGATGTTTGCATGGTTTTAATGAGGAGCTCAGAATCAGTACGAAAACACCCTTTAACCCTGACACCTTGTTCTCATCTTTTCCCCCAATAACACCTGATATTGATGACACGCCCATTCGCCCACATGAGCTCTCACATACATTCCCTATCTTCCTCTCACTCTCACAAGCCCCATCTTCCTCTCACTCTCACAAGCCCTCTCATGCCTTCTTATGTCATCTCAGTCTCTCATACACCCTTCCATCGCTCTCACACGCCCACTGACGCCCCCCATCATTGAGTGGAAATTATTTTTACGGCGCCTTTTTCACATTTTAACGACTTTCAATGGCTTCGAAACGAAACGGAAGTCAAACGAACGGAAGTCAACCGAAGGGAAGTCAACCGTAGATGGAGGAAGAGAGAGAGAAGGAGGAAGTAAATAACAAGAAAAACAATAACAAAAAACAATAACAACAACAAACCACAACAAACAACAACAACAAGACAAAATTAGATGAGGTTTCGCTCAACATATGCGTCGATGTAACAGCTTAATAAAAGCTCACGAACATCACGTCTAATTAATGATTATGGAACGCATTGCGATTGAAATGGGATTTTTTCTCCCTTCTCCCTCTTCCTTACTTTTTCTCTCTCTCTCTCTCACTCCCTCGCACCCTTGTCGAAACCCCTTTGAGGATACTCGGATGAAAAAAACATTAACCTCAGGATCTTTTGGGGTTTCGCCCACCTCGTTTTGCGGTGAAATAATTTCTCGCTTCGAATGAGGTTTCGATGCCGAAGCTCGTCGTTGTTTGGAGAGCGACCAAATGAGACGAGAAGAGGGAGAGAGAGAGGAACCGATACCCATGAGGAGAAGCAAAAGAGAGCTCATGAGGTCCTTTTTCGAAAATTGACGTTTATTGAAATCGATTGAAAGCATTCGAGCGGAAGTCGACAAAAAGTCACTGCTGGTGATGTTGGTAAGAGAAAGTTGGAGGAGAAGATCGAGGTCTGAGGGGGAAATGGGAAATTTCGTGATTTTCCTCTCATCAGGATTTAGATAACATCATGAAGATTTTTCGTTGAGAGTTTTCCAAGTTGTATCAGATCTCGACCATCGACATCGACGTCCTTTGAGAGGGATTTCAATGTTGTTAAAGGAAAATATTTTTCACTGGAAAATTCTCAACAATGGAAAATTCTCATCACAGGAAAATTCTCATCACATGAAAATTTACATTTGAGAAATAATTCTCAACACAAGGAAATCAACATGATTTTCATGATTCTTAATACAAGAAAATTTTAATCATAGGAAAATTCTGAATATTGAATTTTAGGAAGGATTTTACTAGAGTATTATCTGAAAAATCCTGGATTTTTTGTTTGTTTTAATTTTCAACAAAAATTTCCTCAAAGTATTTCATTTATATATTTTTTAAATTCTAGGAATTCAATGAAATTATCTTCAGATATTCTTCGAAATATTCATAATACCATAATTTTAATAATTAAAACATGAAGCTAGAGGCATGAGGATCCCATAAGAATTTTGTAATGATCCCCAAAGGATCGTCGTAAAACCTCACGAATCTCAATTTCGTCCTTTTGTAATCTTAGTGAAAGATTATGAGATATATGAGAATATATGAAAGAAAATGAATCGTAAAATGAAAATCTTTCCATCATAAAATTAAATCTTTCCTTCGACGAAATTTCTACTTCAACCAAATCCTTCGACTTCAATCAAATCCTTCGACTTCAATCAAATCCTTCGACAACAAAATCCTTCAAGTTCAACCAAATCCTTCGACTTGTTTCCAACCTCCTGTCAACCACATTATTTAATTTCACCAGAACCCTTTCTTTATCTCTCTCTCTCTCACACTAATTCCTCCATTCTACTTTCCTCTCCTTCTAACTCATTTGTTACCCTTTTTGTTGGCTCTAGCTTTTAATGAGAAAACCTTTGAATCGAGGGAATTCGTGGAAATCCTAAGCATATCAGTTTCTGACACTGGATCTCACTAGACATAAAATTGAAATCCTCCACCGCAACCCATTGAAAAGCGACGGCTATAAAACGCACACATACATGGTGCAGGTGGCTCAAATGATGGCCCATCATCATGAAGCTGGACCGAGCCGTCGAAGGACCGCGCTCAGACACAACAACAATAAGGGCAACAACAACAATAAGGACAACAACAACAATAAGAAGAACAACAACAATAATAAAAACAACAACTACGAACCAACCCTCGATTTTCAACGGCCTTTATGTGGAGAGAACAAAGGCTTAATTAAAAATTCCACCTACCACTTCAGTTCGCCGAATTCTCTCTCTCTCTCTCTCCAATAGTTCGCCTGATTCTACACACTTTACCTCATTCTCTTCACTCCACTCCTCCTCTTCTTTTTTCGCACACTATAAACTGCTTTGGTATTACCTTCTCTCTCACCTCCTTCCACCATCCACCATTCACCATCATCGTAGTTATGATTATCGTGCGGTCCGCAAAATTCCTTGCGGCGAGGATCACGCATTAGAGCTCTCATTAGAGGAACAAAATCCCAATTTCCCCCACATCGAAACTCTTCTCTCTTCTCTCCAATTACCATGTATTTTCCCTTTACATCACTTTTACCATCTCTTCTCTTCCCTTCATCCAATCTTTCTCTTTTCACTCTCTTCTCTCTCCCCACTTCCTTGGTTTACCTCATTTGATCCAGCTTCACAAACATAGTTTAACCAAAGGATACCGAGGCCCATGCGTTATCCTTTCGGAGAATATCCTCGCGCCGACACTTCGAAACAATTTTCACCGAACTATGAAACGAGAGAATTAGAAGGAAATTTAGCCAAAGGATGTTGATGTAGGAGAGAAGGATGAAGGACGAAGAATTCGATGGAAACTTCAAGTTTATGTAGTTTATGCTCTTGATGGACAAAGTAAAATTCAAAGTTTACAAGGATAAGATATGGAATTTTATTAAGAATCAGAGAATTTTAATAAGAATCATAGAATTTTATTAGGAACCATAGAAATATATTAAGAACTAAAGAATTTTAAGAACCATAGAAATATATTAAGATCCAAAGAATTTTATTAAAACCCCAAGAATTTTACCATAGAGAGATAACTAAGGATCAGGTGAGAGATAAAGGCGATGAATTCACAACAAAAGAAAGGAGAATTTTTAGATGAAGCCATAAAAACTAGGAAAAAAAGAGATAAAATATCCCCAGTAAAATTTCCTCCACTAGCAACGAAAGAGGAATGGAATAAAGTGGTAGAAGGGAGGAATTTTTCTCATACCAACCGAATGCCAAAGGGTAACGGTTGAGTTGAACGAATACTTTTCATCTTTTAATTAATGCTTTATTAGCTGTTGTTTGATATTAACTTCTGCTTAATTAAATGAGGTAAACAAGCGAATACAAACAGCAAGACGAACAACAACAACGAGGAGGAGGAGGATATTGTTGGCAATCACAACAACAAAGAGGATGTTGTTAGCTATCACAAAAACAACAAGAATATGGCTAGTTATCATAACAACAACAATGACTACAAACTGCTCTAACAAAAACAAAAACTTCGTAATAGAAAAACAACTTATAAAATAACAACAAAACAACCAATGTAGTATAACAACAAAAAATGTAATATAACAACAACTGACGTAATATAAAGCGAACAAATTTTTGAAAAACAACAACAATAAAAATCAACAACAACAACAAACACAAGGCTAATAGAGTAGTCATCTACGTCATCATAATCATTTGTTTTTATTAATGTGGTGGTTATTCTTGTTGTTATTGTATTCTTGTTGTTATTATTGCTATTGTTGTTTGGGTCAAGGGAGTTTTTGGGCTCTACAGAAAGAGAGAGAGAGTGAGGGCTATTATAAAAACAAACAGAGGGTGGAGAGAGAGGTAGAAGGCATGCGTTCTGCAAAATTTACATAATTTAATTAAGAAAACAAAACGAACCGAGCCACGAACCACATGGGCCAGTGTTTATGGCTAAATAAAAGTCTCGCCCAGAGACGGTCGTGAATGTGATTGCGAAAGGATAATGAAAAACAAGAACTAAGAGAGAGAGAGGGAGAAAGGGGGTAAAGTCCAAACCTTTATTTCAAGTGAGAGAAAACTTGAGATGGGTGCAAGAAACGAATGAAGAGTGAGAAGGGTGTGAAGAGAGAGCAAGAAAAAGAGAGGTGAGGCAAAGCCCAGAGAAGAACGAGTGAAAAGGATAGAAATACAGCAAGTCAAGAATAGTCCGAGTAAAAAAAAAAGAACTAGGAAAACAGAACGAAGCTTTGAAATAGTTGAAGCAACACATGAATTATGACCCAACAGTTCAACATAAGCTAACGAACGGTTAGAGCCAATTAATGCCACACGAGTGTTCACATGTATGTGTATTTGGTGTATATATATAACTGTACAATTGTATGTGTGTGTGAAAGCGAACTTCCGGCAATGGCTCCTGGTGAGAATAGCGTGCTGGAAACTCATAAATTATTTACATTTCCATTGTTTTCTTTTTAGTATCGTTTTTTTATTTCACTCTTTTAAAATACTTGTTCTATGGTTCTTTGGTGTGTTTGTCATTGTAGTAGATGCCCAACCCAACTTTTGTGGTTTTCCCTCGTGTCTCTCTTTCACTCTCCATTTCGTCTCCTTCAATCTCTTCCCTCTACTTCTTTCCCCCTTACTCTTGTTCAATTTCCTTCACTATTCTTCACCAAATTTACTACATCGTGGTTCCTTTTGTGACTTCATCATGCGGTTTACCTTCTGTCTGTTGCTCTCTCTTTCTCTTTTTCAGCCGCTAATCTTTCATTGACCTCTCTTCATTGACTTCTCCGTCTAGCACTATCGCTTTCTAATTTACTCTCCTTTTTCTCTCCTCTTTCCATCCACTTCCCTTCTCATTCCTGCTCAATCCCATCTCTTTTCATCCTAATTTTCCTCCTCTTTCTCTCAACCTTTCCACAACCTTCCTTCATAGTTTTCTCCTTGGTTTCCTTTTCGATTTTTTAATTTCCTTTTCTCTGAGTTTCAAGCATTTAAAAATCAACCATGAAGGAAATTCGCTTGAGCGCGCATTCAACAGGCGAATTTCAATCATCTCCCTTTTTCACTCATATTTTTTTCAACTTCCCTCTTTCCACCTTCTCATTTTTTTCACCTTCTCATTTTTGTTCACCTTCTTCGTCTTCCACTTTCTCTTCTTGCCTACATCTTCTCAATTTCATGGCGAATAGTTTTCAATCTGCCTCAGTCGTCTCTTCTTCTCATTCTCACGATGGTCGCTGTTCGATTTTCCTTCTCAAACCTCGATACTCTTCTTACCTTCTCCACAATCTCTTGTCCTTCTTCACAATCTTTTGTCCTTCTCCACAATCTTTTGTCCTTCTTCAGCATTATCTTGACCTATATCTTCTTTACTTCATCCTCCATTGGTTATCTCTTATACTCTCTCCTTTTCTTCTCTTGGTCACTCTCTCTACTACCATTTATTGTCCTCCTCCTCCCCCTTCGACAATCGCTTGTCCTTCATCCCCAAGTCAATGGTCCCAATCGCACTCTGTGGCTTGTCCTTCTCATCATTGGACCCTTGACTATGTCTTTGTGTCAATGTGTCTGTGTGTCCGTTGGCGATGTCGGTGTGTTGGTGTCAGTGTTGCGTAGCATAATTTTGATAATTCAATTAAGATAAGTTCAGTGTTGCCATTTTGATTCAATTAAGTTTAACTGATGCTTAAAGTTGAAAGCTGTTTAGGCGTCGATTTCGTGTCGAAAGATAAGAAAGAGAAAGGCAAGGAGGAAGTGGATGAGAAGTAGAGTGGGAAAGAGAAGGAGAGGGGGAGAGAAAGAGACGGGAAGCTCATAATGAGGCCAGTCGCCGGAGGAAACGGAGATTAGGCGGAAGGCGTGGCTGAGGAAATCGTTGAAGTTTGGCGGAACAATAAAATTGTCTGCATAGTTTTGGGCATTAGAGACATGAAAAAAGGGAGATGGAGAATGGTGAAGAAAGTGGGGGAAGTGGGGAAGAAAAAGAGTGCAAAAGAAAATAAAAGAGATGGTGAAAGTAAGAAAGACTAAAAGGACAATGGGTTTAGTTCTTTTTATTTCATTCAGCCCCTAATCCAAAGTCCACTCCATCGACGCCCAGGAGTGGGTTTCGTGTAACGAAAGAGGACTTGAGTCAATTTTTCGGGATCATTACATCGCCTGGTGGAGTTTTATTCGGGTATGCTCTTGTGTTACTCAAAGTGTTGAAGGAGTTCGTTCCCAGAAGGTCTGCAACAGCAACAACAACAACAGGAAAATATACCACACCCTGTGGATTCTCAAAGTCCAGGCCGCTTGAAAGTCCACTTAAAACTTAAAACTTCGATCAATTCTACACGAGAGCACGAAAACTTTCCTTGGCTATAATTCGTTTGTTGTGGTTGTTATTTTTGTAGTTTAATGTTGCTACATTTTTTTGTTGTTTTAGTTAGGTGTTTGTTGTTGTTGTTGTTGTTATTCTTCCTTTCATTATTATTGTTACATTTTGGGTCATCGCTAGTTGGTGTGTAAAACAAAACGCCTACTCAAGGCGTGTCCATTAAAACTTTCCCCCTGGTTCAAGTGAAAATTTCAATAGTTTTTCCACAAAATTCAAGAAACCCGACAACAATCTCAACAACTTCAACATATATCGATTGCCCTACCACCGAAAAGTAGACAACGAAACTTTTCTCTCTAGATCAAACCGGAAAAAAGGTTGTTGCTAATAAAAATTTAAAAGCAAACCGTTGCATGGAAGAAAATTCGGTTAAATTCGATACTTTTCCATTACTTTCTATATTTTCTCCTTCTATCTCTTTGTTCTTTTTCCTCACACAAATCTCGTCCATTATCTATAACCAATAATAACTTGATCAATTTCTTGAAATGGGGAAGAAAACAAACTCAATCTAAAACGCAGAAAAATTGATTGGATCTATGAAAACTTCATTGGAAACTTCTTCATTACAACAACAGAAACTCATTTTCCAACAACATTTTTTTTTTTTGTATAATATAAACATTATTTTTAAAATAATACAAGAATACAAGAATACAAGAAACATAAAAACTTATGTTAAAATAAAAACAAAATCCAAAAAACCAAAGGGAAGAAAAATTACTATAGCAAAAACAAGAACAATTTTCTACAACAAAAATATTTCCTTAATAAACAAAAACTGAACCTCAATCCCGCTTTGACAAAATATTATCAAAATCTTTGCCAATGAAAACCTTTCCCTTTACAACATTTCCTACTTCAACATCAACACACTTTCATATATGAGAACCTCATACAGAAATATGTATATGTGAGTGTTTGGATAAATTTTCCCCCATGAACATTTTCCACACTTTGCCTGCCATATATTTTATTATTTTTGTACCATGGGGATCCTCTTGCCTACATCCTCTTACCATCATCTGTCCACATGCTTTCACCACTTTATTTTCTCATCTTCCCTTCTTCTTTTTTTCTTCACTTCATCAACCTCATCCCATTCACTCCACCTTGTGAGTTCGTGTCCTTCTTTTCTGTCTGTCCTTCGCTCTGTCTGTCCGTCTATCCTTCTCTCTATCCTATCCTGTTGCCTCAACCTCGAAGCTTCGCCACATTCGACATCGTCTTCGACCTCTCATCAGTTCACTTCATCCTGGTCAAACACACTCACACCCAATAGTGTTTTCTCTTTCACTCACAACGATGGAGATTTTCGATTTTTCACCCCTTGTCTGTCCCTCTTGATCTTTCGTTTTATCTTCATACTTTGGTCCTCTTCATCCACAATTTCTCTTCAACTTCAACCTCACTTCCTCCTCCTTGTTTCTTCCTCATCATCCTCGTTTCTTCCTCCCATTCTCCGTTTCCACTTCATCCTTGATTCCATCTCTTTTCCTCCCATTCGCCATTAACTTCTACTTGATTTGCTGACTTTTGGAGTCCTTTTTGAAATATTGTTGAAGGCAGTTGCAGCCGAAAGCTCTTCAGGCGGCTCTTGTTTTCCTTTAAACTTAACTCCTTCCCTTTCTATCTTCCTGTCTCTCTCTCTCTCTCTCTCTATCTCTCTCTCTCTCACCAGGACCCGCATCAACCATCGTTCATGGTTTTCGCTTTTCCACTTTCTCTCAACCCATGTCCGGGTTTTCGGTTCTCGGGTTTGGGTTCCGGGTGCCTCTCGTGTGGCCGGAGTCTTTCTCGACTCAGTGCTCTGAATACACATGGAAGTTAATATAATTAGCAGACGGCAACGTTCTGCTTTTGCCTTTGCCACTGACTCTACCTCTGTCTGGCCTCCATCGTCTATTTCTCGACTGACTCTTACTTCCTTTCGCTTCCTCAACTTCTCTTCTCTATCTCAGTTTCCCTCCACTCTTGGTCTCTTGGTCTAACTTGTATTTATAATGGTTGCGAAAAATAAGAGGATACAAAGGAAGTGAGGAGGAGTAGAAAACACAGAGGAGGAGTATAAAACAACGAGGAGGAGTAGGTGCAACTCAAGAGGAGCGAAGGAACATGTTAGGAGAAAGAGAAAGGAAGTTGGAAAAGGAATAATAATTTTTGTAAAATAATACTATTAAATTGGGAAACAATTTTAGTGAAAAAAAATATTGTGAAACTATGTATTGAAAGAATATAAAAATAAAAAAGAAATGAATCATTTAAAAAAAGAAAAACTAATAAAAGTAGTAAGCAGAACAAAACTAAAACAAGAAGAAAACAGAGGAATACAATAGAAACATAAATTGAAGAAAACCAAATAGTAAAGTAGAACGATGTAAGATAAAAATAGAAGGGATAAATTAAGAAGAGTAGAGAAAACAGGAGTGTAAAAAAAGTAAAAAAGAAAAAAGGAATACGAAAGAAAGTGGTTTATTATGGACGAAAGTTATGTAGTTAAATATGCTTTGGATGTTGCTGTCATGGACAGTTGTTGTTGCTTGCATGGACAGTTGTTGTTGCTTTTGATTTTGGCAGTATTTAATTTCTTTTGTTTTCTATTGTTGGTCTGATATTTTTTTTTATGTTTTGTTATTATTTATTTTTTTTTCTGTTTTTTTATTATTATTTTTTTTTTTTTTTGTCAGTACTTGTTTTTAGTTTCTTAGTTCCCTTGTTCTTTCATCATTGTTGTTATTGCTTTGGCTGTTACATGGCGTGGTCTGGCACAAGGCATGCCAAGGTTGCCAGACTGGCGAGTAAAATATTTAATTTCGAAGAACTTTCGAGTTCTCAGTGAAGTGCAAATAATGAGGAATGAAACAAGAACCCGGGTGGTCGACGTGGTTGACTTCGTTTTGCATTCTCTGCAACTTGAGGAAGTCATTTCTCGAAATATATTTCGGAGAATTTGACCTTTAAGGGTTTGGAATATATTTTTATTAATTTTATTTTGAATTAAAAATTTTAAATTGTTTATAGAACGATTAATATAAGAAATATTAAAAAAAAATATGATATCTAAAATAAATTAAAAAATAATTAATTCTCCAACAAAATTATCCATTGATTTTCGAACTTTATCGAATTTGCTTCTACAAAAAATATCACTCCAAAGTCCTTAATCCATTTTCTATGCTTCCGGTCACAATTTAATTTCCGATCCATCGAAGTTCACTCTATTCCTCTCACCCTCTTTCTTCCCCCATTTCATACACTCACTTATCTCTAATCCTTTTCTCTCAGGCGAACAAATCATGGTCTCTTTCCTCTGTCCTTCGATCCATTCCTGGTCCATCCCGCAACCTCTTGTGCCCTCATCTTAAGTGGGCGTGGCCTTTTCCCTCCTACACTTACTTCTCCTCCTCTTCTTTCCTCTCCTTCTCTCTCTTTGCCACCCATTTTAGACGCCTGCACAAAATTGAACTTTGCATGTTTCGGTAACAAGAAAATTAACTTTTAACGGAATTAAATTGTTTGAAATTGTTTTTCAATAACATCGACCGATCCCCAGAGCCTTTCGCTGTCTGTCCGTCCATCCAACTCGCCCCCTTTCTATGCTCTCTGCCACGCCCATCTCTACGCCCTCTTATCGTTTCAACTCTCTCGTTGGTTCGATGTTGTGATGGGCGGAAGGCTGTGATTTCTGCTCATTGTTGTTTTGGCTGATGTTGTTTAAGTTGTTGTTCTAAAGATTGTTGTTGTTATTGTTTTAGTAGTTGTTGTTATTGTTTTAGTTGTTATTGTTACCTTGTTGTTGTTCTTGCTTCTGTTCTAACCAACTGACGATAGAACGTTCGGATGCTGAGAGTAAAATTAAATTACAAAAGCTTTTGTTTTTCTTTAGATTTAACTTCATTAAAAAAGAAAGCCAAAAAAACAACAAGAGGAGCAACAACAATAACAAAGAAAATAAGAAGAAAATGAACAACAAAAACAATGAAAACAACAAGTAAATCAACGTAAGCAACAATAAAAATAAATAAAATCAAAAATACAAAAAAAAAGATGATCCAAAAGACGATGAAGAGGACGAATTACAGGAAAACACAATGATGCGAAGAGAAGAACAGGATGGTGAGAAGAAGAAGAGGATATGAAGAAGAGAGTGATAAGACGGAGACCAAGAAGTAAAAAAATACCAAGATGAGAAAAAGACTAGAATGAGAAGGTGCCAAGATGTGAGAAATTTTAGGATGTGGAGATGAAGTCGATGATGATGATGATGTGAAGAAGGCTGACGAAAATGATGAAGAGAAGGATGAGGAGAAGGCTGAGTGGAAGTCAAGGATGACGTAAAACGATGATGATGACAACAAGCAAAGAACAATCGAAGGATATGAAGTAGAGGAGACACGATCGAAGGCTCACCGAAGAAGGATTAAAGCGACGAGCAAATCCTTGTTTTTAGTGGGCGAGCACGTATTTTGTATTTCGAAGGAGAAGAAGTTGTAGATGAAGCTGGAATCGTGGCAGGATATTTGGCGGTTGTACCATCTTGCTCACTCAACTTCTCTCCTTTTCACACTCTCTCTTATTCCACTATCTCAATTTATAAAACAAGGTCGGGATTTCGATAGACGAAAACGCGGCGTCGAAGTTTATTTTCGCCAAAGGCTCAAAGATAATGGAGAGTAGAGAGAGAGAGATCAAGAGGAAGAGAGAGAGAGAGAGAAAAGACAACTGTGGAGAAAATTGTTTGATGGCTGAATTATGCCACGTGGCATACTTTCAGGCGCTTAAAATATAACTACCATAATAATTAACACATTTCTGTGAATTAATTATAATTAATTTAAACATACTCGAGCGTAAACCATAAAGTAAAGCATAATTTTTGACGATAAAAAAATAGATTTTGTCTTAGAGAAACTAATTTTAACAACTGCTAAGAAGTTATCTGAAAATTTCATATCATTTTGAATTTCTCAAGAATTGTAGCATATTTTTGGGCGCTCTTCAATATTGCAAATGTCTTCATAACATCTTCCTTTGGCATACTTTAAAGCGGCAATTACCATGAATATCAACTTCTATCGTGTTTCTTGTCGCTTCCCGATGTTTGCCGTCACTCACCCTTAATTTTGGCAAACGCCTAAAATGCCACTTTTTTGTTTTTTCTCTTGCCTTCATCCACTTGAGGAGACCAAGACCGTCTTTGCCTCAATTTCGCGCTTTATTAAGAATGATGTGCAAATATTTACCGCGGTGTCTTGCAAATACGAAATTAGCCACCGTCGTCGTCGCCACAGCCACAGAATCAAAAACGTCAGGCGCCAGGACCCCTCAAAATCAACCTCCAACCTCAGAAGGAAGTCGCTGTAACCAGGAAAGAGATGGAAGATGAGGGAAGACGATGGGAAAGCAAAGGAAGAAATCGGTAGGCAACGTAAAATGGACGAGAATGAGGATGACGACGACGATGAGGACCAGGATTTGCTCGCCATCTGCCTGCTCTGCATGCACAAGCAGTCATTGTAGATGGTGGAAGGAGAAACAAAGAGAAAGAGAGGCGGCCTAAAAGTATGCTGTGTGAATTAAAATGCCGTTACATGATATGCTTGCTGGCCATCGTGCAGCCTCTCGTGGGGTTTGGAGAAGATGATGAGAAGAGAGAGGGAGGGAGGGAGGTAGAGAGAGGGAAATGGCAACAATTACTGAGAGAGAGGGAGAATTAGGAGAGAGAGAGAGTGAAGTAGGAGAAAGTGAGGAGGAGGAGAAGTAGTAGAAAGTGAGAGGAAGATGGAGAAAAAGAGATGGGGTCAGTTCGAAAACACGTTTGCGAATCCTTCAGCAAAATCATTGCCGACTTCTTCATTGTTGCTTGTTCACGGTCTTGTTTTTGTTGTTGTTGTTGTTATCTTGTAGGTTTTTGTTGTTATCTTGTAGGTTTTTGTTGTTATCTTTTGTTGTTGCTCCTTTAGAGATTATTGTTGCTCCTTTAAAGATTGTTGCTGTTACTTTAGAGATCGTTGTTATTTTAGTTCTTGTATGGATTTGTTGTTATCCAAAGATTTTTGTTCTTGTAGAGAGTTTTTTTCTTGTAAAACTTGTAGTTCTTGTAACGATTGTTGTTGTAGTAACTATTTGTAGTTCTTGTAAAATTTGTTCTTCTTGTAAAACTATTTGTTCTTGTAAAGTTACTTGTTCTTTTATAGGTTGTTGTGGTTGTGGAAATTGTTCTTGTCTTAGCAGTAGTTGTTGTTGCCGCAGTCTCACTTGACTCGAGCAATTTACATAATTGCTGTTAGCTACACAGCAACAGACAGAATGAGAGGTGGACTGAGAGACCGAAAGAGACTGAGAGACAAACCAACATATAGAACGACAGACCAAAGGACGAAAAGACAAATAGACCAAAAGACGAAAAGACGAACAGACGAACAGAGAGAAGGACGAAATGAAGCCGAAGTCAGCAAGTCACGGCCATCGGGGTGAAGGAGAGAAGGAGACAGAGAGTGAGCGAGATGGGAAGATGGAGGACTCTGCAGGAATCGTTGGACAGAACAGGACACGAAGTCACTGATGTTGTGTGGAGGAAATCGAGAAGGACATCGAGGAAAACATCAACGTATACAACTAGGAGAACATCGAGGGGCGTGGTCAGGGGAATGGAGGTTGAAAAGTGGGCGAAGGCCTGAATTGGTTTTGAGGTCGAAAATGTCGCACGAAGCGTTGAACGGTTAAATGGATGATGTCTCTCCCTTCTTGTTGTTGCTGTCTCTTTTCGAACGACAAGGCAGACGATGTGGAAGGACAGAAATGAAAAGTTTCTCAACTACTGCAGTAGAGAAGCGAATGAAGGGCAATAGGAAAGATAACGAAACGAAGCAAAAGAGGTCAGTCGAGGAAACGTGATGGAAATGCGAAAAAGCGAGAAGAGACGAAATAATTTAATGTAATTATTATTTTAAAAATGTTTTTAAATTCGGAACAAATTTAATAATTTAAAAAATAATGTTATAAATGAATAAAACAAATAATTTGAAAATTTACTGTAAAAATAATATGTAAAAATTTTAATTAAAAAAATTAATTAAAAATTTGTAAAATAATTTTAATTTACCAAGAATTGAAAATTAAAAAAAAAGGAAAAAAAATAAAAAAATGGATTTTTGAAAAAAAATATATATGAACTTATTAAAAAATATTTATGAAAAAAAGATATGAATTTTTTTATATATGAAGATTATGAAAATAATTAAAATTACAAAAAATTCAATTAAAAAAAGAAGAAAAACAGCAAGAACAATTAAAATATGTAAATTTAAATATATAAATATTACAAAATATTAAATATTCAACGTCTCAACATATTAAGAAAATAAAATTGTATAAAGATTTTAATTAAATGCATTTTCAAATAAAATTCAATTAAACAAATCACCATCATCGAAATGTTTAATAAAACTATTTCAATATCAAAGCAAACATAGAATAATTAACACATGAAACATATTAATTTGGAAAATATACTGAATTTTGAATAATCGAACTCAGGATGTTTCAATTGAAACTCAACCGAAATTAATGACTAAAACGAGCCGAATAAATTCTCCTCCTCTTCGGGTTAAAACTAACACAAAATATAAATAAAGCGACAGCGAGATTTTGAATATTGAAATTCAATGAAATTGAAGCCTTGTTTGTTGAATTCCCACAAAATCGATAGTAAAACTAATACGATAATATTTAACATTAATTTATTTACTCAAATGAGCGACATTTCAACGAGGTCTGAGAGCGAATTTGAAAATAAATCAAAATCACCGAAATTTGGGTCAATTTGAAGAAGATTTTATTTTTTCTCTTTTTTTTTGCTTTTATTTTTCTCTGTTCTCATTTCAACCAATTCCAAAGAAATTTTATTTTATTTTATTTTTTTTTATCTCTTATTTAATATTATTTTTATTTTTTTAATTTTCTTATGTTTCTGTCTCACTTCGCCCCAATTAGACGCCATATTTAAAAACACCATTAAAAATCGCCCAACTTTAGTCGAGATTTTTTTTCTTCGTCTTTGGAGCACGTAGTTGGTGCAGTAAAAAAAGAGCAAAAATAAAAAAATTCTGCATGAAGTAGGGGAGAAAAAAGAAAACCGTTTGGGTCTTCATCGCCTCCGGGGGCTTCAGCAGGACACGTTCTCATCGCCTTCTGCCTCACGGCTGCCTCGGACAAGTTCCTTCTTCCTGTCTTTTTCTCTTTTCGTCCTCATTCTCTCTCTCTCTCTCCATCCTCCAGATCCCTTCCACGTGCCTCAACATGTGTAACAAATCCCACTTGTTTCACTCAGTCCCTGGGGCCCTAGTCCAAATCTTCCTTCTTCTCCCTTCAACTCGCGTCCTTTTATGAAGATGAATTTCGCGCCTCCGAGAAGTTTAGTTCGGTTCGGTTTCCGAGAATGTGAACAGGAAAAATATTTTAAACTCACCCCAACCCCGAGTCCACGTGACTATCCGCTTTTCTCCACTTCCGGTAGCTCCCATTTACACTTCCGCCACTTCCGATTTTTTCCTCTACTTCCGATTTTTTTTATTCCATCCTACGATTTTATACCCATACCTCAGATTTTTCCTCCACCTCACATTTTTCTTCACTTTCTATTTTTTCCGTCTGCTGGGAATTTTTCTAATTTTTTCTCCATTTTTATTTTGAATATTAAATTTTTTTTTACTACTTTTTCTCTCTTTTTCGCTCTTGTGAATTTTTTCTTTTTCTAATTATTCTTTTATAATTTTGTTCAAATTTATCACATTTATTTATAATTTTTTTTTATTTCTTATTTTTTTCGAATTTTTTCTCCATTTTCTATACTAATTTTTCTCTATTTCTATAATTTTTGCTTTTTTCCTGTATTTTTCCCTTTTTCCCGACATTCTCTTTTGAATTATTCCTATTTTTTCCTAAAATTCTACCTTTTTTTTCATTTTTCTATCTCTCGTTTATTCTTTCTTCCGTTCGCTTCCCTCGGTCGGTTTATTTTTTAATTTTTCTCTAGTTTGGCGTCCAGAGTACGTGATTTTTATACGTGAGCACTTCCCGCAACTTGTGCCACTTCTTCTTCTCCTGTTTCTAGCATCTGTCTCGCTTCTCTCATTCAATCTGTCTCGTTTTCTCACTTTCTCTGTCTTGTTTTCTCACTCTCTCTGTCTTGTTTTCTCACTCTCTCTGTCTTGTTTTCTCACTCTCTTTGCCTCGTTTACCACTCGATCTCTGTCTCTTTCTACCATCGCTTTGGTTCGCTTCGGTTCGGCCGTGGCCGGCGGGCTTTTCGCGGTTTTGCACATCATTACCGCCGGACACAAAATAATGGACAGCCAGGATGTGGCAGTGGTTTTGCCCTGGGTCCAGCCGGGTGGCAACCTTGTACAGCGAGAAGAACAACCTAGTACAAACATGGGCAAAAACAACAACCAGAGTAAAAAATATAACTACAATAACAAAAACAACGTAATACAAGAGCAAATACAACCTAGTACAATAACAATAACACCCCACTTCAAATATTTATTATGAACGGAAGGAAAAATACACAGAATACCGGAAAATTCTAACATCTAACTAACGATGAAATTCGAAAAATTATATAAGAATTTTTTTAGAATGAGGGATGAAACATTGAGAGGAGGAATATCGGGATGATTTTTTTTCATGATTTTTTATTCTTTAATAGACATAATACTATTTTAATCGTGTTTTGAAAAATTCATCAAAGTAATTGATTTTCGTTCCCTCGTTGTTCTTCTCACGGTTTTCTTCAGGAATCCCTCACTTTCTTCATATTCCTATACTCTCAATCCCTATACTCCTAACTAAACTAAACCGAACTAAATCCTTTACCACATCAATTAATTTCTCAACTTCTCACAAATTACAAACTTCACGCGAATTTCTCAACTCGATCAAGGGTCTCGAATTCCCTTGAATATTTTTATTAAATTTAGATTCCCGTAAATAAGTTTATATACCAAAATATAATATCTTCTGATGATATAATTGCTCTCATTCCATGCGATTAGTTTCTTTGTTGTTACTTTATCGTGCTTAATAATTAGTTGTTGTTGTTGTTATTATTATATATTATTTATGATTAATTACAGCGTGCTATTGTCTCTTAATTTCATTGAAACGCCTCTCTCACTCTATTCTTTAGCTCTATCACTTTCTCTCTATCTAACTCCCTCTACCCCTCTCTCTCTCTCCATCACTCTCCCTCATTCCTCCATCGAGTTCCACAACTCGCGTTTTTAGTATTCAATTACAACGGCTCTATGTAATTATTTTAATTGTCGCATTTGTATTTAGTTACTTCCGTGCATTATATTTCCGTCTCACTCTGAGGTATTAATATATTTTTCTCTCTCCTTTACTCTCTCTCGTTCTCTCCCTCCCTTAACCCTTCTACGTCGTCTATCTCACTTCAATATTCCTATTTGTTTCATTATTTTTTGGCATTCGTTCTGTTTTCCTTAATTTGTCGTCGTAATTGAATAGTCCAACTATGACAATAACAAAAATAAACCATAATAAACAACAACAAATAAAATTAATAAACACGTCACGAACATGACAAATACACTCAAGCTCACCCACACGTATAACAACAGAGACATAAACTCACACAGACACAACAACGAAATGACCTACACAAATAAACTGACTTATACAAATTGACAAAACCAAACTAAAGAAAATGAACCAAACTAAAGAAAATAAACCAAACTAAAGAAATTTATTCTTAGACAAGGACACAAGAACTTCTTAAACTGTGGAACAAAAGCGACCGAAAAAGACGTCGGGGTATTTTGAAGAAAGGTCTCCACGACCACCTCGTTCTCCTCCGCCTCCCTACCACACCCACTCGGTCGCCCATCGAGTCCTCGAGGCATCAACATGAAAGGTGCTTAAGTTTTATGTCGCGGGTCGACGTCGCTTGGCGCGACTCACATTAGGCAAATGTCCACGCGGGCAGTTCAACTGGCCTCCACCACGCCCACTTCACCACCTCCTTCTATACCACCACCTACTTCACCTCCTTCTCCACCACCTCCTACTTCACCTCCTCCTCCTATTCTCCAACTCCTCCACCTTATCTTACTCGCTTTGGTCTGCCCTTTGCTATTCAAGTGGGCGGTGCGGGCGTGTCGGACGCTGACATTGCGGTCGATGTCGTGACCGAAGTTCAGACAAGGGAATTTAAGAGAGGAGTATGCTAGGGAGACAGAGAGAAAGGAAAATAAAGGGAGAGAAGGGACAATAGGATAGTGAAAGAAGTTGAAATAGAGATATGGAGAGAAAAAAATAGGCCTGAGGATAGAAATGGAGATAGGAGTATGGAAAGAAATTAATATAGGGATAAAGTGGAAAAAGCGATATAGAAATATGAAGATGAATATGAGGTATAAGGAGAATGGGAGATATATATAAAAATAAATTTTTTTAGTAATATTTGTTTTTGTATTTTCTGTTGTTTGTTTTTTTAATTTTTGTTGTTGTAAGTTTTGTTGTTATTTTTTTTATTTTTGTTATTTTAATTGATTTTTTTATTTTATTGTTATTTTTGCTTTTCATTACAATTGCTATAATTAGTATTAATTACTTGGTGTGTAATTATAAAACTAACATCAAAGCGTTCCCAAACTCCCATATTTATTTTTGTTTAAATGCCAAAAATCATGCCACTATTTTTTGTTTTTTTTATTTCTCTTTCATAAAATACTGCAATTGAAATTCAGTCCCTTTGTAAACCGAAAAATCCTCTGTCTCGTACATTTAAACATTTAGAGACTAATTAAACATGAATGACGTATGTGTTACTCACACATCGATTAATAATGCTTTGAAGCCCGAAAGCATGCAACGGTTTTTGACAAATTTCGCCAATTAAAAATTTTGTTATTTTCTTTTACCAGAAGTAATTGTTGTTAATTAATAAATGTTTATTCACCTGTTTTCAGCTCCATTTATTTTTGTAGAATATATTTTTTGAATTATTTAAAGCCTGAAAATATAAAGCGTTTATTTTAAAATTATTATTTAATATTAGAAAATTTTAAATATTTATTTATTATTAAATTTCATGTAATTTTTAATCAGAATTCATGTAACTCTTAAGCTGAAGTTAAGAAGAGAGAATGTGAAAAAATTGTGCATTATTCCGACTTTTTAAATAATTTCTCTTATATCGCAATCATTTTCACGCTGCACGATTTATAATTATAATTATTTCCCATCACTGGACCACATACCGTGTAATTGAACAAAAAGCACTGCGAGAAGAAAAAGTATCAGAAGAAGAGAATGATTCGATATTTATTGTTGAAACACATGAGCGAGAGAGCGAAAACTCATTGTGTTTAATTTTTGATGAAAACACGTTAAATGCATGTTGACAGTTTTACATTCAATTTCAATTTTCCAGACATACATTCGAACAAACAAGAACAACAACATGAACTCTATAATATTATGGACAACAACAATTTCAACAACAACAATATTAACAACAACTGACCATTATGAACAACGGTATGTGGAGCAAGTCAACAGAAAACGACCGAGCGCCAATATTGACGCCACATTAATTTATATCCACCTCATCATCAAAATATAATTCCAAGTCGTTTAAAGCGAGACCTGTAATTTTTTCCCTCACAAACACATACCCAAACACTCACACATACTCATAATCTCACTCGTACATATTCATATAATGCACAGATCCACGTCATATGCATGTGAAAATAATCGCATTTTGTTTTAATGTCAACAACAACACATTAAAAAGCTCTGAAACTTTATAATAACTGCCGTAGAACATGGACGAAGCACACACAAACACATGCATGTATTCAATATACTCTATTTTGTGTCCTTTCATTTCTCTGTCTCTTTCTCTC
Organism: Coelopa frigida; assembly: GCA_017309665.1. NCBI lineage: Eukaryota > Metazoa > Arthropoda > Insecta > Diptera > Coelopidae > Coelopa > Coelopa frigida. Next base: position 18,459 of record JAFDUT010000089.1, on the reverse strand, counting down.
CCTTTCTCTCTCTCTTTCCCTCCCTCCGCCAATATTTTTTCCTTCCCACATGTTCCTGATTTAAATGACATTTTTCTTCTACACAAGACCAAACTTTTCCTCTCCACATATTTTTCCACCTCACCTTTTTTATCTCATCTCGTTTTGTTTTCGCTTCTTTTTTTTAGTACATTTTTTCACTACCTTTTTTACTACTTTTTTTTCTACCTTTTTTACTATAGTTTTTTGACCACACTTTTTGTTTATGGTTTTGTTTTTAATTACAAGAAGTGAAGGCAAAAGGTCACAAACTTCAGAGGCAACAACACGAGACCAAAGACAACAATAAAAACAACAACAAAAATAAATACAATAATAACAATAACAACAACATAGATATATTGCTCCGTAAATGTTGCTTCTGTTCGTGTTCTGCAATTTTCGTATTTTCCTATAATTTATTATTTTCCATTTTGTTCGGTTTTAATTTTTTTCGTTTTTTTCGCTTTCGTTTTTCACTATTTTTCCTACATTAATTTAAAAACTACACGCAACACCGGTCAGTTGTTGTTTGGTGGATTTTTCCAACATGGACAGAATGAACGAAATAATGACAAAAGGTGGGAGGTTAGAGAGAGACAGAGAGAGGGAGGGAGAGTGAAGAAAGAATGAGACGAGTGTGAGCTGTCGGCAAATTGAATACAAAAATGCAAACAAACGATTAAATTTAATGCAAAGCCATTCAAAGGACATTTAAAAACGCTTCCATTCGCGCTCCTGATGACGCGCAAATCAATTACAATGAAGGATGACGGTAATGATTCAGAGGAAAAGGTGGCAACGCCAGGGTGCTGATGGTGTGGGTGGTAATCAAGGGGGATCGGGCGAGAGGTCGTTGTGGACATGGAAAACGAAACCTATGTGAAACGGAAACAGGTCATTCAAACAGGGTGGAGACAAGGAGAGACAACAAAATATAATATTATATTGTGAATATCATGAAATTAATCGATAAGAAATCGATTGTAAAATAATCAAAAAAATTTGTTTAAAAATAAAATGATAAAAATTCATGAAATGAAACGTTAAAAATGGGGAAAAAATAAAAAATATTTTGAGTAAAAAATAAAATCGTCAGAAATCGATAGTAAAATAAATAGTAAAAAAATGAACAAAATTAATGAAACTAATCTAATATAAGAAACTAATATAAAATGTATAGAAAAATAAAAGGAATCAAAGGCAAAAAATTATAAAATCAAAATTAATAAATGTAATCAATATAAAATCGACACAGAAATAAAAAAATTAATATAAAAATAAAATTATCAAATTGAATCTCCGATAAAATCCAACAAAAATATTGGACAAAAACCGCATGAACAGCTTTCGAAAGTCTCACAAACACCTTCAGAGACTCGTGTTCTCCTCTTCTTCTCTATCATTCCCTCTCTGCTCTTTCTCCACCCTTCCACTTCCTTCGATATATCCTGTTGATGGAACATTCTATCCTCAATTTCCTCTAAAATCACACCTAGCCTTCAGTTTGAATTTCCTTTGTTTTCGTTTCCCCTCAATGGATTGTGTATCTTTCACTATCTCTCTATAAATCTGTATCCCTCTCGCTCTACCTCCTTCTCACTCTACCTCCTTCTAACTCTACCTATTTCTCTTTCTCCCTCTCTCCCTCCCTCCTTTCTCCATCCCTTCCCCTCTCTTTTCATTCACTGTCACACACTTTTGCGCCTCATCAATTTTCGTTCCATCAACGTCAGCTGCAAACAAATTTCCTCCATGCAAAATTTCCCAAAAACACTCCCTATTATGAAGCACAAGTGTATATGTCTATGTGTGCATGTGTGTGTGAATGTATTGTTATTATTGAAAATTTCCTCGAAAATCTCACTTGTTCCAATTTCGTTGCAGCAACAGCAGAAGCAGCAGCCGGCTGTCGACAAAGGAAAACTTTGTCATCCGCCTGAAAGCCGACTACAATTAAATGCAAAACTTTAGATTTTCAACTCAACTCAAAGCTCGATCTCGCTTCCACACATTCTCTATCTCACTCTGTATATCTCTTCCAGTATATTCTTCTCATGACCTTTTGTTCTCTTCACCATCACTTGCCTTCTCTTTCACTCTCTATATTTCTTCCTCTTTCACTCTCTTTCTTTCTCTCACTATATTTCTCTCTCCCTCCCACTCTTGCCTTTGGTCTGCGTATTTGTTCGAATTTTCAATTAGTTTCCTCCATAGTTTTGGCCTCGCCCACCTCTCAGCCCCAGAGACCGAATCCTTGCTGCACCTACTTTCTAACAAGGGGATTCCTTACACACACACATATACCACAACTAATACACACATACATGGCCACGAATCCTGGCAATAAACGCACAATAAATTCCCGTCATTAAAATGTGTCACTCGAGTGTGCGAGTCAAACTTTTGCATAAGTAATAAGTTTTCCCCGTCTGTGTTTAATTTAGTGCGAGAGCTCGAACATATGTCTGTCGCTTAGTGTAAATCTACCTTTAACCCATACATACATATATACTTATATTCTGTATATTCATATGTCTGTGAGTAAATTCAGTTGTGTTTTTAGGAGTAGTTGTATTGAAAACACAAGGGCAGGTGCTTTTGGTGATGGATTTCCATGTTCAGAGCAACCTGGCGTCGATGCCGAGTTCTTACTCGCTCCATCTCATTCACTCTCTCACTCTCGAATCTTTTCTTTATTAGCCCATTTGCATGTTAAGGTTTTGTAGGAAGGATTTTTTTTGTAATTTATTGATTTAACTGAAATTTCGATAATAATTACGAATATAATAAAATTTTTTTTAAATTTAATTATTGTATTTAATTAAAATTTTTTTAAATTTAATTACAGAAATAGATATTTTTTGGACATTTTTTTAATATAAGTTTTTTTAATATAATAAAAAAATAGATTTTTTTAAATTTAAGTTTTTTTTTTGTTTTTGAATTTTGTTTGTTTTTCAATTTCCATTCTCTGAATTAATTTTGTAAAAATTATTTTTTCTTATTTTTTTACATTATTTTTGGGTGTATTATATTTTTAATCAAATTTATAAATCTGGTGAAATATTTTAGTATAGATTTAATTATATAATTGACCTATAAATTCTATATAAAATAAAATTCTACTAATATGCCAATGTTAAAAATTCTATGTTTCAAATTCTATCAAAGAGTAGGATTTATTTATCAATTAATTTAATTATTTATTTACTGAATATAATTAAATTCAATTTCCCATCAGTATTCAACTGTTTGGAGAAAAACATTCTTCCAGAACATTGATTTCTGTAGCAATAACATGTCTTATTAATGGGCAAATAATGATGAAATCTTTGGAATATCTATAGGCAAATTCATCCAATTCCAATCAATTCACTCCCATGAGCAACTTCATTAAAATTTATTCTCTTAATCAAGTACGAATCAGAGTTTATGAGATTTTCTCACACCGACTCACTTTCTTTACTCAATCCCTCTCATTCTCTGTTATATCTATCTATCTATCTCTCTTACTCTCTCTCCCTTACCATATATCAATCTCTCTCTCTCTCTCTCTTCAACAATGAAACATTCCCTCGCATACCATTATAATGTCGTTGAGGTTTCAAATATTGTACTTCATTCGATTCGATGAATTGATTCGATGAAAGGATTTAAATCAATATGTAAATAAATGCAAAAATTATTTATTTAACATATTTCTGATTATACAGAAAACTTCCAGATGTTCCAAGCAGTTGTAGGAGTTGTTTAAAATTGTTGTTGAGACTTGTTGGAAATTGTTTTTGGATGGTTATTCGGTTGGTTTCTGTTCATTTGGTTTTTGTTGATTTCAATTTTGGTTATTGTTGTTGTTGTTATTGTTGTTGTTGTTGTTCGCAAGTAATAAATTTTGATTGATTCCATTGCCAATGTAAACAATTTCCAGCAGCAGGAGCAACAGCAGCATTCGATTCTATTCAAACCGCTTCGATTCAATTCAATTGAATTGAATTGAAAACAACTCGAGCAGAAACAACACTCGAGCGTAAACTTCAAAGCTATTTAATTTGGCAGCCGAGGAACTAAGAAGAAGCTGCTCCTATTACAACAACAAAAACAATGAAATCATCACCAACAACAACAACAATGAAATCATCAGCCTTGTGACAACAACAATGATACCACCAGCATCTTCTCTCCCAACAAGGAATCGCTGAGAAAATTATTGGAAATGCATTCGAAAGGCGAGAAGGAAAATGAAAATAAATACAGTTTAATTTTCGGCAAAATGTCAACGGAAACGAGACAGCGTCGTGAATGGCTCCAAAGAAAGAGACAGCAATCAAATCAAAGGCATTGAAGAGTGAAAGAAAGAGATAGAGAGAGGGAGAGAGAGTGGGAGAGATATTGTGCGAATGAATAGCCTGCAGTGAAGAAGTGTCTGATTTTTGGCCGTCAATTGAATGCAAAATTGAATTGAATTCAATCGCCGAGGGAATTGTAATTTCCATGCCAAAAGAGCAAGAACAAAGAGGCAATGAGGGAGAGAAACAGATAGTGAAAAGGATGGAAAATTAAGGGTGAGGAAGTGAGTGAGAAAGAGATAGTAGAAATGTACTCAACGTTAGAGAGAGAGAGAGAGATGGTGAAATTCAGGCATCGAAATTACTCTCGGGAATCGTTTCGAATTCCACTGAACACTCTAAATAGTTTTTAATATGCCGCGATTTATCTTCGTACCATAGAGAATGACGAGAAGAAGAAGAAGAAGAGGAACAAAAAAGAGAAGAGGAACAAGAAAGAGAAGGAGAACAAAAAATAGACGGAGAACAAAAAAGAGAAGGAGAACAACAAAGAGGAAGGGAACAAAAATCGTTGCCTAACTTTTGGCGCAGTGCAATTAGCGAAAACCTAGTTTTTTGTTTTTTTTTATTTCATCTACATTTCCTCTTATTTTCATTAACATTTTCTAATTTTTATTTTTCCATCCACATTTTCATCCACTATTTGTATTTTTGTTTTTTCATCCTTTTATCCCTTTTCTAAACATTTTCCGTACTTTCACCAAACATTTCCGAGTGCACCGAGCGAAGAAGAAGAAAAAGTAAAACTCGGCTCCCTCGAGTTCAGTAAATTTTGTGAAAATTACTTTGCATTTTTCCGTGGGGTGGCAACGCCACAGCACACGCTGTCGCTGCTGTTGCATTCGTTGTTGAGAATGCGGCGTGTTTTAAACACGTTCTTTTAATTAGCGCACAACAGGAAGCGGAAGCGGCAACTGCAGCTCGATGGGGTGATGAGTTAGGGAGATGGGGTGGCAGAGATGGGTTCAAGAGATGGGTGGAAGAGATGGGTGATGAAGAGTTTAGAAGGAAGGAGCAGAAAAGGTCAATGGAGTTCAAAAGTCACCGAGGACGTGTTCGATTTGGTGTAGTTTTTGATTTTCGTGTGAATGTTATTACTTTTACTACAATTAAAAAGAGAACATCAATTAGAAATACAAAAATAACAAGAAAAATAATACTGACAACAACAACAATAATACCCAAAAGCAACAACATCAATAACTAAAACAGCCATTAGAGTTGCAACAGAAGTTGTCGCAGTTGTTGATTGTTGTTGTTGTAATTTTTGTTATTGCAATTTTATTTGTTGTTCATATTTTTGTTGTTGTTCACATTTTTGCTGCTGTTCATATTTTTGTTGTTGTTGTTGTTATTATACATATCGTAGTTATTGTTGTTCTTATTTTTCGTTGTTGTTTCTACTCTTAAGGAAACGTGCTTTTTCGCTTGTTTCGCAGCTTCGGAGGATCCCCAAAGCTTCGATGGAATGAGAAAGAGAACGTGAAAGAGAGTGGAGTGAAAGGGTGAGAAAATGAATATGAATCTGAATATATGAATGTGTGTGTGTCAGAGTGAGAATGTGCCAAGAGAACTTTCGTGGCAAGAGAAAAAGAGACGTCGTTCGCAAGAACTAGAAAAAAAACCAACAAAACCACACGATAGGGAAAACGAGTGAGAGAAAGAGACAGTGATATGCCATTTACCATTAAAGTACAGACGTTTTTCACATTATTTTTTTTTCGTATTTTCTGTTGTTGTTGTTCACCATCAATGTTTGTCGAAAGTCTGGCAACATCATTAGCAACATAATCGTCACAATTACCGTTAGACGCGAATTTTGAAGCTCATTAAACACTCGGAGCAGGTGCGTCAAACGGTCTCGAGCTCGTGGCAGACGAGACTTCATCGTGGTTTGAGTAGGGTGGCAACGCCGCAAAAGGTAAAATGGCGATGGAGACCATGAAGAGAGGGGTGGAAGAAAATGGGATGAAAGGTGATCCAGCCAGACGGAAAGAATCATTTGTTCGAGGGATGATGGCGTCAAGGGCGAGGGAGGGAAAAAAAGTCGATGTACTTAAATTAGAGACGATTTCCAACAGCTGTGTATAATTTCTTTCTTCAATTGTTTCTTCCTTTGGCAATGGTTATATTAAAGTCTTTTTTTCATTTTTAGAATGGGAATGAAAATTCTTTCTCTATAAGATATTTTTTAAAATTAATATTTTTTTAATTTTTGTTGTTTTTCGAAATAACTTTTTTTATCAATTAAAAAAATTACATTTTCTCCTATTTTCATGAATATTTTTATTAAATAATTGGAATTTTTTTAATAATTGATTTTCCGAATTTTTTTTTATATTTAAAATTAAAAAATTTAAAAATTAATTCGGTATTCGAATTTTAATAAAAATTCTATAAATATAATTTTTCAATTTTTTTTTTTTAATTTGTTTATATTTTTGTTTTTATATTTTATGTTTTTTATTTATTCTTGAAAAAACCCATATTTTCTCTGGATGAAATAAAACATCAACTCGTGGTTATTTTTCTCCTTGAATTTATGACACGATGACTGCAGCTGTGATCGCTTATGGCTCCCTCTCTCTCTCTCTCTCTCTCTTTAACTCAGTCTACCTCTACCTATCTCTCCCACTCCATCGTTTTAGTTGCTGCCACGCCCCCTGGTGCGCGAAACTAATGCAATCAATAAACTTTGCCCACTTAAGAAGCCCCCGAAGACGCATTTAACGAGCACTTCAGCAAAATTAATTGCCTTCCTTTCTTCCTGTGACTTCGAGGCTGGACGACAAGAAGACGAAATGTCAACAGGAAAAGGGAGAGAGAGATGAAGAGTGGAGAAAGATTAAGAGAGAGAGATCACAATGAGCAGGTCTGGTAACGCCATGTATGTCAACGTGGATCCGGCGATAAAATGCTGGAGAATTTATTACAAGATGGGATTGTTGAGGAAGAGTATGAGAGAGATGAAAAGGAGGAGAATGAGAAAAAATGAGAGGTATGAGAAAAACTAAGAAGAACGAGAAAAATTGAGGAGAATGAGAAAAACTACAGAGAACGAGAGAAACTGAGAATAATGAGTAAAACCTGAGGAGAATGAGAAAAAGGTAAGATACAGTCAAAGGAAAGAGACAACAACAGGAAAACTAAGGACGAAGGATAGAAAAATTCGGAATGAGAAAGGATGGCAGGATATTGCGAAAAAACGTCCCAATGTGGGGAGAAACTTTTATAGAGAAGGATTAATGGAGAGAGGGAGAGAAAAGGAGAGATTGAGGAAGGGAGAGAAAAGAAGAGATGGTGGAAGGGAGAGAAAAGAAGAGATGAAGGAAGGGTGAGAGAAGAAGAGAAGCAATAAAAATGGCTGCTTAATTACTTAAAGTTTGTGAGGCTGCAGACGAATTTCGACGAAAGGACAATAACAAAAATAACAACAAGAAAAGCAATAAAAAACCCAACAAAAACAGCAACAAACAACGACAAATACCAACAAAATTAACAACAACAACGATGAAATTATATCAACAAAAAACAAAATGAAGGTGGCGAGTGCGAAAGCAAAGACGAATAATGAAAATCCAACGAATTAAGGACATTTTTATTATGTGTCCTGGCGTGTGGAAGCGAGAAGGACGACGACGACGAGTAATTCGCTGGGATTTAAAGGTTTCACCACGGATTGCTTTTTGTTCGGCTTCATTTCGAATAATCTTTATTGGTGTTGTTGTTTTTGTGTCCTTCAACCCTACTACTTTCACCATCCTCGACTCGATTCGTCCGATTTTCCGGCGTTATTTTCGGGTTACGTCGGAGATTAAGTAGAAAGTCGAATGGGAGGAACAAATGAAGGAGAGAGTGAAATAGGGAACAAAAGAGACAAATGAAGCCCAGAAAGGAGAAAATCGTCGAATAGAAAAAATTTGAGTTGTTTCCAAGGGTCATGGTTGAGGTTGGAACGAGCTAGAGAAAATGTAATTAAATATTGATTGGCAATTGCAATGACCAATGTAGGAAGTTGTTGCTTCTGAAAGAGTAGTCAGAGTCGCCTAAAAGTATGCTGTGGATATAAGGAACAATAAATTTCTTATTTTTATGTACACCCAACAAATTTAAATATATATTTTATTCAAGATTTTCTAAATTATAACCCGACAAATTAAAAAAATAGAAATTTACCGAAATTTCTCAATCTTTTCTTATAATAAATATATTTCCATTTTTACTGCCCAATTTCCTATTTCTATTTAAGCCAAAAAATATTGCCCACTATTTCGTTATCTCTCCCACGATCGTCTGCGACAAGCGTCGTTGTCCACTCCCCACGAATTAAGCCATAATTCCGACAGTGCTTTATGGAGTCAGTCGTCGTTGCCACAAACGCCCTCCACCTGAACCTCAACGTGGACTCTTTAACCTGGGCCACCAGACAACATCACCCAGACCACGCCCCCCCAACCACCGCCCCTCAGACCACGCCTCCCCAGACCCCGCCCACCGCATTACACGCCTCTGCAATGCACAATAGATTGTAGTTGTTATTGTAGTTGTTATTGCTGCGTTTTTGCCCACAAGCAACGCTTCCACTTCCGGCTACGACGACGACCCATGGTGAAGTGAAAAGAGGTGAAAAAGAGGTAAGAGACGGCGTCGTCGTCGTCATCGCTATCGTCGACCACGACAGCGATTGCTATCTGAGCAGGCCTTCACACACACACACACACACACACACACACGCAGGAACACTCACACACTTCACACAAACTCACACTCGTTCTCACATCCTGTGCGATTTCTAAACCTAAACAAAAGCCCTACGACGCAGTCCTGGCGATGAAAAAATAGCAAAAAAAAAACTACAATTTTCCTTTTTGTGAACGCATCGAATAAAAACGTCGAAAATAACTTCCGTCGTGTGCCGTGGCGTTGCCATATCGAAGGAATGCATTTTGCTACTGAGCATTTCTGTAGGAAGGAGCAAAAAAAAACTAAGTGAATGTGAACGGGCGGGATGATGGGCGGAGGGAGAAGGTGATAGAAGGAGAAGGTGAAAGGGAGAAGGTGATCGGGTGACAATGTGAGTGAGAGGGAGAAAGTGTGAGAGTCCGATTGTCTCCTGCTCGTAGTTTTAGTCCTCATCGTGGTCCTCGTTGTTCTCCTCCTTCTCCTCCTCCTCCTTCTCCTCCTCCTCGTTCTTCTCCTCCTCGTTCTTCTCCTCCTCGTTCTTCTCCTCTTTATCCTCCTCATCGTCCACCTTTTCGTCCACATCGTCTTCCTTCTCTTCGCTCGATGTTTGAACAGTTCATAGCTTTCTTGTTGCATACTTTGAGGCGTACAAACGCTGCAGCATTTCGTGCATTGATGTCATATTTTCTCCCTCACCTCTTATTGTTTTTGTTTTTATCCTGATTGTTTTTTGTTCCCTCATTGTTGTTTTAGTCTTCTTGTTATTGTTTTATTCTGGTTGTTATTGTTTTATCCTAGTTGTTTTGTTGTTTTTTTCACCCTATAGTTGTTATTGTTATTATTATTATTGTTTCATCATCGTTGTTTTCATTGTTTCACCATCGTTTGTTGTTGCTATTATTTCACCCTCATTGTTGGTATTGTTTTTTGTTGTTGTTGTTCCCTCATTGTTGTTTTTTTTTTTTGGGCTCCCATTCATGCTTGCTTAATAACAGAGGGCGCTGCAGCGTTTAATTTTTTAAACAAATAAATCATGAAATGTCCGTCACTTTCTATGCATGAGAGTGTGTGTTTCTGTTTATATGTGTGTGTTCAGGTTCATATGTGTGTGTTCAGGTTCATATGTGTGTGTATTTCTATGCAGATGTTTATGTGTGTGTGTCGATGTTATGTGTGTTTGTGTGTCCGATAGAGAGTTTGTCCTTTCGCTTTTTCCATGTCGCATATTGAAAAAGAACATTAAGGCGTGGACAAAGAGAGTGCGAGTGAAATAGGGAGAGAGATGGAATGAGTGAGAGAGTCAGAAAGTGAGAGAAAGAGTTTGGATGTGGAGGAAAGAGGAAGCGAAAGCCGTGATATAATTGAATATATAATTAGTTGTCGCTAGCGATACGCGTGTCCGATTAACATTGCATACCTTTAGGCGAAATGCCGCAACCACTTGTCCGACTTTCCTTCCCTTCGACTCTTCCTCCTCCGCCTCTTTCACCTCTTTCTCCTCTTCCTCCTCCTCTTTCTCCTCTTCCTCCTCCTCTTTCACCACTTCCTCCTCTTCGTCTCCTTCCTTCTTGTCTTAGTCATCGTCCTGTCGACTCCATGCCACAGGATTTCAGGATGCGTGGAACGAGGTCTTCAGGAAATATTAAGAGGGTATTAAGGAAGCGAGGCGTGAAGGAGAATTACTCGTGATGGACTGAGGAAAAGGGCGTGGCAATGAACGAATGGTGAGAGGAGAATCGGGATGATAGATTTTATAAAAAAGGAGGAATTAAACGGAAATAGGGAGAAAACAGGATTGGAATAAAAATAAGAAAAATTTAATAAAATGTAAGAAAAAAACTAAATATTTAATATTATGTTTTTAATTTAAATATATATTCTTTTAAAAAAATTTTATATTAAGAAAAATAATTAAAATTACATATTAAATAATCGATAAAAACTCGAAAAAATTGAAATGAAAAAAAAATACAAAATCTATAAAATGGCTCTCAAAAAACAATCAATATCAGCTGTTGGCTCCAAGCAACAATCTTCTAGAGACAACCTGTAGCTAAATATCTTGTGAAAAATTTCATCCTTCAAAATTCTTCTCCTTCTCCCTCTTCTGCACTTGTAAGTCCACGGCCACCTTCTCAAAGAAACCGCGCCTATGTCAACCACTTCCAGAGACCCGACCATGGATAGAGAAAATATTGAAAACTAACCGAGCGAGAGAATCAAAAACCACTTCGCTTTCGAAAATATTGACACGAGAAGGGGGAGAGGGAGAAAGGAGAGAACATGATAGAAAGAAGGGAGAAAAGAGAGAGTGATCGAAATTGAGTGAGTACGAGAGAGAGAGAGAAAATGGAGTGAAGGAGCGAGTGAAAGAGGGAGTGAAAGCCAAGGACCCAAAATTCTCCATTTGTTGTTGTTATTATCGGTATAAGGATATGATACAATAGCTTCAAAAAATAAATATCCACCATAATATGTATGCTTGTATATTGTACTTGTCTTTTTATGATGTGCGAACGATGGTGATGGTCTGATGGTGGTGAATGAAATCAACGAAAACTTGAAGTAGACGACCACAACAACAAGAAAGAAACAACATGATGGAAGAACGACAATAACTATAGTATATTAAAAACAACAAATACTATAGTATAGTAGCAACAACAGTGTGTACTACAACAACAACAATGGCTACAGCAACAACAACAACGACTTCTACCGCCAAACAACATCATCGTAATTCTAGACACATAGCACCATCAAAACCACATGGTAGATGTTGTTGTTGTCACTATTGTTATTGTTGTCGTTATTGTTGTTTTTGTAATTTTTTCAGTTGTTGTATTTGTTGTTGTTTTTGTCGATGTCGTTGTTGTTATTATCATTATTTTTGTTGCTACTGCTGCAACTTTTATTCCCGTTGATTTGATAGTTGTTGGTATCGTTGTTGATGTTATTGTTGTTATTGTTGTTCTTGTACTTAACATGCCACGCTCTTATCCTTGTCGCACGCCGTTATCCTTTGGCGTTTCGCACGTTATCCTTCTTGTTGTTTTTCTTTTTTCTACGATTTTTTTTTTGTTGTTATCACTTTTTCGCTGTTGTTATCCTTGGCGGTTGTTGGTTTTATCATGGTTGTTGTTTTCGTTTTTCACAACTGTTGTTGTTTATATCATGGATTTTGTTGTTGTTTTATTATGATTGTTGTTATTGTTGTTTTCAACATCGTTGTTCTTGATTTTATTGTTGTTCTGGCTGTTGTTCTTTTATTTATTTTTTTGGTTTGTTCTTACTGTCGCCGCTGTTGTGGAATGTCAAATGAAGCGTTCCACACACAATTTCGCTCTCTCTCCCTTTCGAACCCAATCCCTCTCTCTCTCCCTTTTTGTCATACTTTTTCACACAGCCCGAATCCCTCTGCAGGACCTCTCGAAACAGTCAATTGACTGCGCGTAGCTTCCTCCATCATCATCATCCCCTTCTCCTCCTCATCGTTCACTCTCTCACTCTTTCCCTCTCACTCTCTCTCACCCTCTCTCTCTCTCCCTCTCTCTCACACACTCCATCCCCTTTACTCGCTCAAAAAGCAAACAAACACTCATCGTGCGAGAGGCTGGCGAAAAAAAATATTGAAAATGAGATTCAATGGCTTTCAATGGAGCTTTTTCTCGTCCATCCTTCGGAGGATCCGTGGATCCTTTTTCGGAACCCGCGAATTAATGGAGCGCATGAAAGGTGGATGAGAGAGAGACAGACAGAAAAAAAAAGAGAAAAAAATGGAGGAAAAAGAGACAAGCCAGAAGTGGAAAAAAGAGACAAACAAAGAGGGCGAAATATAAGGAGAGAATGAGAGATTGAGATGGTCTGAAAGAGTTGATTCGGGAGTCTGAGAGTGTGAGGAGGAGTGAGGAGGAGTGAGGAAGAGTGAGTGAGTGAGTGAGAAGGATAGAGTAAAAGAGATGGAGTGGGGAAATTGCAAGGAAGCCGAAGCATGATTGGAGCCGATAAAGAGGAGAGAAAATTGAAATTGATCAGCGGACGTGACCAGCAACCAGCGGAAGGACGTTGTTAAAGCAGCGAGGTCGTCGTCGTAAAAATTAAACACGAGGTTTGGGTCAATTTTACGGAAGGTCTGATAAATTGAAATCAGCTCGAAGGAGGTCATAAATTCCATCGCCAGAATGCAGAAGCGGAAAAAGGATGTCGTGGTAGGTGAGAAAAGGAGTTAAAAAAGGGTTTTTGGGAAAAGGCTGCAAAAATTTGCCAATGAGGTAAATGGCGGTTGTAAAGGGCTGCAGAAGTTGGAGATATTTAAATGAGGCGGAAGCAATTGAGGAAGGGTCTTCAATAAACAAGCGATTTTTTTAAAGAGAAGGATACAAAATATTAAAATATGTTAAAATGTTCATGAAATAAAAAAATTTGTATAAAAAATTTGTCAATTAAATTTAAATTTTTTTTAATTATAAAGTTTTTAATTTTCTGAATTTGTAAAAAAAAAAATATTTCAAAAACTTATAGAAATTTACAAAAAAAAAATGTATTTACTTAGTAAATCATTATTTTTTTTATTTTATGTTATGTTTTCAGAAAATTTAAATATTTCAACAAAATTTTTTTTAATACAAATTTCGTATCTTTTAAATTTCGAAAAATTTAAAGTAAAGATATTTAAAGTTTTCAAAAATTACTTAAAATTTTAAAAAAAAAATTATATATTTTTAAATTTTCAAAAAGGTTCAGAGTTTCTAAAAATCATTGCCTAAATCATTTTAAAAATGTTTTAAATTTCCCAAACCTGAAATTAAGAAAAAAACTGTTCCTTCAACGAAGCCTTCAAAATGAGACATCAGCAGGACTCCTTCGACAGAAAACTAATTAGCGCTAAAAGCAAGAGGCCGACTGGAAAAAATTCTCCTCCATTTTATTTCATCCCTCTCCTCCATCCTTCCCCTCTTGTCCATCACTGCACTTCGACCCGTTGTGAGCTGCTTGACAGCTGTTGAAGGACTCATCGGCCGAAGGACTCAACGTCGGAGAAGGAGGACGAGAAGAGGTGGGACAGGAGGATGAAAAAACGAAGCCCATGAATAGGCACAATGGATGTAGAAGAAGGTTAATCCAATGGGTAGGAGAAGGAGAGATCGAAATGAAATAAGAGAAAGAAAAAATGATGAAGTTGTGGAATCAGAATGACTGGAAGCTAAAGAGAGAGAGCTTGAAGGAGAGAGAGACAAAAAGGAATAGAAAGAGTAAAACATTGCTGAAGTTTCCCTTTGGGATGAATGGATAAAGAGAGGAGAAGGAGGCGAAGTAGGAAAAGGCAAAAGGATTGGAGGCTTATCATTGCATGAGAAGACAAAAGAAGACGTCACTTTCGATGAGAATGAAAAGTTCGCACTTGCATATGTAACGTGTTGTTGTAGTTGTTGGTAATATAGCTTTTTTATTTTTGCATTATTTTTTTTAATTTTTGTTTTTTTTTCTCATTTTTTTTTACTGTCGTCGCTCTCAACAGCAATAACAAAAAAAAATCGCAACTAAAAATCAATCTGACAACCGTAATGTCCTTCACACGACAAACTGACAGCTCCTTTCAACGTTCACGCCTTTCTCCACCTCTACCTATCTCTTTCACTCATCATACTATCTCCCTCCCTCACTCATCTCTTCTCTCTCACTCTACCTCTGCAAAAAGAACAAGGCACGAAATTCCCGCTGTATTATGATTAGCAGCTGAGAAAATTGACAACAGCATAAAGTGAAAAGTCGAAAGGACGAAGGACATCAACAGCTCAGGACCACAAAGAAATGAATGAATGCATGAAGGAAGACGGACAGAAAGTAAAAGAGGGAGAGAGAGAGGGGAAAAGAGGGAGAGATAGAGAGGTAAATTGGAAGTGAAAGAGACAGACAATGAAGGTGAATGAGTGAGTGCGAGCATGCCAAAGTACTTTAGTCAACTTTAATTTAGCATTCAATCAACGCCAACTTCTCTCTTCCAATCTCTCGAGGCGGTCGAGTTCACTATTGCGAAGTTCGTGTACACGTCTATTAATCGTGCTTTGAAAATGGCTTCGTAATGGACGCCACACTTAACGGTACTTCGTGGGGAGAATGGAGAGACGCTGACATTTTGAAAGGATTCCATTTGAGGTGGAAACTGAATAGAAATGCATATGGTTTGTCGAAAGAAAAGTCGGCGAATTAAATAGAGAAATCTTTATTGATTGTTCATGGGTTCATAATGAATATAGAAACATGGAGTATATTGATATGGTCTACAGAATATAGTATTTATTCCTGAAAAAAACTACAATTAGTTCAGAGAAAAAATGCCTATATAATAATAAAAGGTTTTAAAGAAGAAAGAGATAAAAATATTTAATATGAATATACTGTAAGAATTCAATAATTATTTGACAATTATTTAAATAAGTTATAATTGTTAGAAGATTATACAAGAAAAGTTAAAAGAATTGTATGACGAATATTTATATGAAATATTCTCATAAATCATTCATAGACCATTGATCAATTATTAGATCTCCAGAATGAACCCTTGGCACTTATTTATTCCCAAATACCATTCACTATTCTCCTCCCACTACCATTGTCCATTTCTCTCCCTAATAACATTCATCATACCTATCTTTCTCCTATCGCTTCCTCACTCCCATTCCTTATCGATAGAATTTCCAATATAATCATCGGAATAAATATGTATCTCTCTGTCGATCGGCGGGCCAAATGGAAGGTCAGGCAGGTTGGGGTCGAGACCGAGCTCGGGTGACTACTTTTTAATATTGTGCTCAAACGACAACATGTCGCTGCGTGCCGGCAACATTTTGCAATTTATTAAAGTACGGCGGGACGACAATGGTAGCAACAACAACAACAACAACGAGAACATCGGCAGCAACAACAACAGCAACGAGAACATTAGTAGCAACAACAACAACATCAACGAGGACATCGGTAATATCAACAACAACGGGAATACCAACAACAATGGGAATACCAACAACAACACTGGTAACAAAAAAATGACTTTAGAAAAAAAAACCTTCACACGCGATGCGTTGGAAGATGAAAACGAAGTGAATGGAAGGGAAGGAAGGAGGAGGGAAGCGAGGAATAAGAGGAAGGAAAATCAGGAAGAGGTACGAGTGAGAAAGGAAATGGTGGAAAAATGTTAAAGAAAAATAGAGGAGGAAAAAGGTAGAGAGAGAGGAAGAGAGTGGGAGAGGAAGAGAGAGAAAGGTGGTGAAGAAGATGGAGGTGGAAATAAAGGGTAGACGATTGTATGTAAGGGTTTATCGGATGGTTGTTATTGCTCTTGTTGTTGTTTTTTGTTTTTGTGTTTTGTTTTTGGGTTTTTTGTTTTTTTTTTCCATTGTTGCTGTTATTCTTATCGTTGTTGTTATCCTATTTGTTGTTGGTTTTATTGTTATTCTCGTTTTTCTTGTTATTAATATTGTTGTTGTTGACGTTGTTAATATTGTTGTTGTTGTTGTTATAGCTGATGTTGCATGTTGACCAAAGCTGAAATGCCAACAAACAAAACACGTAATTGCTGGACATTAGAGGCATTTTTAACAGCAATAAAAGGGGGCAGACGATAAGTCTGACGATACGAAAGGGAGGTAAAAGAGAAAAGGAGACAGAAATAGAGGAAATAGGATCGAGACATCAACCCCAAGAGGATGACGACAAAATCCGCTTCTCAAAAGTCCCTCAGAACATTCTTCAGTGATCATCGAATGAAGGAATTTTCCACCATCAAACCTAAGAGTCTATGAAGACTTCTTAAAAATGAATCGTATCGTTGAACTATAACAAAATGGAGTATGTGAAACAATGGCGTCTGCGAAACAATGGCCGCCAGCGCTTGAAGCGATGGACGTGGCTTGCAAATTGCAGTTTAATGACAAAATTGAATTTTAATTGAATGCTCGCAACGATGGTCATTTCGATAAATACCTGGTTACATGGTGGTAAGTGAGAAGGTCAGATAATTGGGAAGGGGAGGGAGAGAAAGGGGGAAAGAGACAGAGAGAGGGAAAGAAACAGAGAGAGAGAAAGAAACAGAGAGAGGGAGTAAGAATGATAGAGATAGAACTAGGCAGGAATGGAAGGAGTTAACAATATTTTCTTCAGTTGACCATTGGACATTTAAACATTGATTTGTTTAAAAGTATTCAATCAAATGTTATTCAATTTTCATTGACATCAATTCTAGTCGATTTTGATTCAATCAAATTTAGATTAAAACTCCACTTAATTCAAATATGATTCAGTTTTTCATTATTATTTTTTATTTAAATTAATTTTTTTATTTTTTTTACTTTTATTATTTTTTATACATATTTCATTATATACCGATTATATTCCAACCGATTTTATCTCATTATTTCTCTTTCTTCATTATCGAAATTAATTCATATCTTCTTCAAATGCCTGCCTATCATTCAATTTCTATACAAACTCATTTCCTTTTAATTTCAATTCCATTAAATTTCATCTGAACATAAACCGCTCTCACCTTCCATCTCAAAACTTCAATGAAGACCCCACTCTATAAGTTTATTCAAGAGATTCCCGAAATCCGATCGGAAAATCCTCTCGTTATCGCTCAACTCCACGGAAGGTGGCAACGCTGTGATGCTGGTGGGATGCGATGCAGTTTTACAATTTCTCACCTTTTAATCCGTCATTCTAATAAAATTAATGAGACTTAAGAGTGTTTACAGCGATGTCCCATCATCGCCGTGGTTCATTCTTTCTCTCTCTCTCTCTGTCTTTCTCTGGCTCTCACTTTCTCTCTCTATCTCACTCTCTCTGAATCACTCTCTCTGTCTCTTTCTCTCTCCCTCTTTCCCTGTGTCTCTTACTCTCCTTGTCTCTCATCCCGCCTCGTTCTTGTTTACACGGCAGCTCGAGGAGAGAAGCCACGATGTAACGAACAACAATAAATAAATAATCGCATTTGCCACGCCCCCTCAGAAGCTCAACCATGACAAAGGAGAGAGAGAGGAAACGAGGGGAAGAAGAGAGAGAGAGAGGAAGACCAGAGTAACAGCATGAACAAAGAGAGTGTGGGAGAGAGAGAATGAGATAAAGCTCATCAGACGCGAGACACGCTGTGAGCCATTAACACGGATTATCGTCTCCGGCTGCCTTTCGGTGTGTGTGTGTGTGTGTGTGTGTGTGTGAGTCTCCATGTGACACACATTATGTGTGTGTGTGTCTGTGGGTGTCCCATGTGTATGTGAGTTTCTTCCTGTGTTGGTGTGAGATCAAATCTTCTTAATATTCTTTCATTTTTCGTTGCATGCTCTTTGGCGCTTCGACGGACTTCGACCGAGGAAGAATCTTCATCAAAAATCCAGTCGATTCTTCCTTCTTT
>JAFDUT010000088.1:0-72878 GCA_017309665.1 Coelopa frigida | reverse complement strand
AATATTCTCTGAACTACGAACCAACGGCATTATTATATCGTTAGGAAAACCAAATGTATATAAGATCAAGAAAGTATAAAAAAAAAATATTAAACACTAAGGGAAAAATCTAATTTAAATTTAAAAGTGATCACGTTTGAATTCAAAGTGATGGAATTTAAAGCGTTTCTCCACAAAATTGTAGATGTGAATAAAAACGTATACAAATTAAAAGTGTTCAATTTTATTTTCAAAGTGTTCGCTTTGAATTTTTCATTATATCTGAGGAGATATTCACTTTGAAATTAAAAGTGTACACTTTTAATATTCGATTTTCTCACTTTGAATTTCAATAGTGTTCACTTTGGAAATAAAAGTGAACACTTTGGAAATAAAAGTGAACACTTTGAATTTTGAAATTGGCACTTTGAAATTAAAAGTGTACACTTTAATTTTGACATTTTCACTTTGAATTTCTAGATTTTTCACTTTGAAAGTGTTCACTTTTAATTTTGAAATTTTTCAAGTTGAATTTTGAGATTTTTCACTTTGAAATTAAAAGTGAACCCTTTTAAACTAAAATAAAACATTGTAAAATATATAATTTCAAAGTAAATTCTTCAAAAATAATAGCAATCGTGCCTTCAGTTGTTCAAAAATTTTAAAATATGCAAACAAACAAAGATAATCGGTGACCAGGTGAGTTGGAATTTTGCTTTTGTATTAAATAAATTAAACCATGTTTTCCCCCTCATTCTAGAAAGATGTCCAGAAACTCAGTTGGTTGTCATCGGCGTACCCCCAGACGCATCAACATCGGACCACCTCTCTTGTATTTAGAACCGCCATCCCGAAAGACAGCATTTTACACAACTATTAAACGTAATGTAAGAAATATAAAAATGTAACAAATACATACATAAACACGTAATAAAATAACAAATAATACATTCAATTGTATTTTAATTTGAGCCATTTTATATTGAAAGTGATCACTTTTGAATTGTGATCAAAAGTATTCACTTTAAATTTCAAAATGAAAAAATTCAATTCAAATTCAAAAGTGTTCACTTTAAATTTCAAAGTGAAAAATTTCAATACAAATTTAAAAGTGTTCTGTTTTAATTTTACTATATTTCTCTTTGGCGTCCTTTCATATTTGAACACTTTTAATTTTAAAGTGTTTTGTACTTTAGCTTAAAGTGTTTTTCCCTGTGTGTAGAAGCTATAAAATTTACTACAAATTTAAGGACTTAATGTACAACAGACAATCTGAAAAGAAACGTAAATTCGAATTATATCACGTCGGAATTGTTAGGAAGCAATCGACAAAGATAAGAATCTGTAGCAAGTGATTACATTTCAGATAAGTTAGACGATTGTTGAATTGGTGAGGGTTGCCATGTAATATTTTAATCAGTAAATTTCATATCCACGCAAATTTGGAGAACTTCATTACACGCGACACATACCGTTTCGTCCAAAGATTCCAATTGATTAGAAATATTCTCTGAACTGCGAACCAACGGCATTTTTATGTCGTTAGGAAAACCAAATGTATATAAGATCGAGAAAGTATTAAACAAAATAAATATTATCGAGAAGCTATAAAAGTTACTACAAATTTAAGGACTTCATGTGAAACAGAAAATATGAAAAGAAACGTAAATTCGGATTATATCACGTCGGAATTGTTAGGAATTGTTGGGAAAGATCTGAGGAAGGACAATTGGAAAGCAATCGACTATACAACGATAAGAATCTGTAGCAAGTGATTACATTTCAGATAAGTTAGACGATTGTTGAATTGCTGAGGGTTGCCATGTAATATTTTAATCAGTAAATTTCATAGGTGTTAGATCACACTGTTGGAAATTAACGATTTTATCTTATATGCCTATTTTTAATTCTTTATGTTTTTTTTGCACACTTCCTGTGGTAATATTGATGAAGTATTGAAATTTAACTTTAACCTAAATACCTAAAATTAAGTAAATAAGATAAGAAACTGGAAATATCTGACCAATCGAATTAAACTTTTAATCACTTGGTAACTTTTAACATTACATTTGTTAATAATACTACAATTTGTCTACAGTTACAATTGTATAAATACAAAAAATATGCGTGCAACAGAGTACACGCGAAAGAAGTGAAATTTTTTATACCCTACACCCTGTGGGTAAGGGTATATTCATTTTGTCCTTCCGTTTGTAACGCATTAAAGGAGAGGTCGTAGGTATGGAAAAGTATATATATTCTTGATCAGCGTCACCTCCTGAATCGATTTAGCTATGTCCGTCTGTCTGTCTGTCTGTCTGTCCGTCTGTCTGTCTGTCTGTGTGTCTGTGTGTCTGTCTGTGGAAATAGATTTTGTGAAGAAACGGTAAGAGATACTGACTTGAAATTTTGGATTTAGTATTTCTATATTAATAAGCTACTTGTATGTAAAAATGGACGTAATCGGTCAACGGACACGCCCACCTCCCATATAAAGCAAAAGGTTTATATGGGATATCTGGTGAACTATGGTATATATCGAGATGAAATTTTGTGTGTGATCATGTTCCACTGATACGAGTTTAAAAGACAAAAATTGAAAACATCGCCCATCGGACACGCCCACCTCCCATATAAAGCAAAGGTTTATATGGGATATCTGGTGAACTATGGTATATATCGAGATGAAATTTTGTGTGTAATCATGTTCCACTGATACGAGTTTAAAAGGCAAAAATGGAAAACATCGCCCATCGGACACGCCCACCTCCCATATAAAGCAAAAGGTTTATATGGGATATCTGGTGAACTATGGTATATATCGAGATAAAGTTTTGTGTGTGGTCATGTTCCACTCATACGAGTTTACAAGTCAAAAATGGATAACATCGCCCTCCCATATAACGCAAAAGTTGAATATGGTATATATGATAAACTATGGTATATATAGAGATGAATTTTTGCGTCTGATCATGTACCACCGATACCAGTTTACATACTAAAAATTGACAAGCTACAGCTCAAAAGCTACAGCTCAATGTTGGATATGGTAAACCATATAGACAGTTATTAGATTAAATATTGCTACTAAGAGTTCCCAAGAATCAAATGGAAAATATCTCTTATAGGACACGAGCACCTTCCATACAAAATCGTAGATCTACAAGAAATCCAACTACTTTATGGATGTTATTAGCTGATGAAAGGTGGGAGTGAATCCAAGAAGAAAGAGACCACATCCAACTGAACCTCAATGGACGCCCATAAAAATTGATTATATCTTTTCAATATAAACGTAATGAGCAGGTGACGATTGAGAGAATACAATCCCTGCTGATGGGATCACAATCCACAAAAGTCAGGGAGCTACATATTTCCAAATGGCTGTTCATCTTCAAAGTGGAATCAATCACGCGGCACTATATGTTGCTTATAGTAGCGCAGCAAGTACTTCTGGACTTTATATTGTTGAAAATTTCTACCCTCCCAAGTCTGTTGTTGAATCAGATTTTGTCTGCATTGAAATGAACATCTAAAATAGGAAAAGCAACTAAAGGCACATTATGATTTTATGGCACACAAAAAATCATCGATTCAATTATTCTTCCATAAATTGCTGAGCTTTTATTCGCACTTTCAAGATATTAGCAATGGCACAATGCTGCAAACACCAGAACTACTTCGTTTTGTAGAAACATGGGCCCCTATAAGATTCCTAACTTCACTCTTATTCATAGATTAGACAATCGACACAAAAAGGGTATAATCGTGTTTGGAATACGAAAATAGCTTCAAATATATAATTTCTCTTTGAAAGAGGCCACAGTTGTGAAAATCGCACAATGGAGTTAATAGCATTGAAGTGTAATGATGCATTTTCACTAATTATTGATAGAAATTCACTCTTTTTCCTTTAATAAACGTTGTATGCAGGGTGTAGGGTATGTAAACTTCGGCCTGGCCGAAGTTAACAGATTTTGCCTGGGTGGACCAGGCAAACCGGGGGAGCGAAGCGACCCCGGTGCGCTAGTTTTTAATTGCATGATATAGGAATTGATTTAAGACAGATATTTCATACTGTTTAGGTGGGCAGTATGTTGCGGACAATGATATGTGTGTGTGTATTTGTACTGTTGTAGCTTGCAGATAGTCTTTTCTGTATTTTTCTAGTTCTATACATTTAATATTTTGGTCAATTATAGTTGCGGTTCCACCATGAGCTTTGTTGTCAGGATGATTAGTATAGTAGATATTGTAGTTAGGTATTTTTACGAAGCTTTTATCAGTAAAGTGAGTCTCAGATATGAGCATGATGTCAATTTGGTTGTTGTAAATAAAAGATTTCAGCTCCAGTATATGCTGGCCGAGTCCGTTAGCATTCCATAATGTTATTTTTAGATTATAATTGTCCATTTAGTTTTGTCACCAGCATTGTAATGATGCTCATCATGTTAGACATCTAAATAATATGTGTTTTCATCATTTCTTTAAGTTCAGAAAGGTCAGTGTTTTGGTTGGTCGTTGGTAGTTGTTGACGTATTGGTAGCGGATGCTTGGGCATATGTTAGGTTTGGCCTGATTGAGCTGTTTTCTGTGGGGTTAGTTGTTCGTTTTCAGTTGTTTGTTCTGATTTTTTTCGTAGTGCTGGGAAGCGATTTATTTTTAGTGTCTTGTAGATCATGCAGCCCTTATAGTTCACTGCTTTTCACCACATAATGCGGATTTAAAATTGTTACTATTCACAGGAATTTGGCAGTTATGGTTTTATGTGCACCAGCGCATTTAACGCAGACTGGGTTTATGGTACAGACATTTATTGTGTGTCCATATTTTTGGCAGTTTGTACATTGGGGCAGGGTTCTTTTTTGGTGAGGAGGCTCGAAGGATATTTTGCAGTGCAAAAGGCTAGTCAATGTGTATATGTATTTATTGTTTTTGTTTGTTTTAAGGTCTATTGAGAATAAGGACAGTGGTTTTTTTGTCCCTGTTTGCAGTATGTTTTGGATAGTAGTTACGTCATGCCCTAAATCGGCCTGTTCTGTTTTAATGTCGTTTATGTCTGTAGAGTAGTGCATGTTTCTCAATATTACCTTTCCTTCCTATCGTATACTTTCCTGTGTGATATCTTCCAAAAGACCGTCTTATGGACGTTCCAACTTCTGATCTTTCTCCTACTTCGTTAATATTCTCTAATACGTCAATAGAAATTTGAATCATCTCAAATTTTCAAGAAAAACGTAGAAGAACTTCGAGTGTCGCATAACATTTTTCCTTATACTCATGCGATCGATCTCACCACACAACAATTTCTCTCGTGCCGGGGATATCGGATAGTAACGTTGTTTAATCGGCTTTGCATTTCCGGTGTCGATTTTCATGCTCGACTAAGGTTATTACGCCGAGACCCTCCTTCTCGAAAGAAGGAAAAGCTGAAATCACCGAATCCAGTTTACTTCGATCAGCCTTAGACAATTCTAGAAACTCGGATGATTCGTCGTTCCCATTCGTCAGTCGTGATTTCTTTGTATTGACGTCGCAACGCATCACAGAGCTCAAACAACTCGAGATGATCTTCTTGGCGGTGATATCTCCAGTACCATTGCTTCGCCTTCCCTTCGAACAATGAGTGAACATGTTGGCATAAAAGACTAAAATTTCCGTTTAAATGGATTGAGGTTAGTGTGTTCACTCTGTTAATGAATTCATCCACGGAGATATCATCCGATGAATCGCTAAACTTAATTAGCCAATTGTAAATAACATTAGATATACGCTCATTGTTCAACGAGAATTGAATTGAGGTTCGATTTTAGTTTCGATTGGATGAAGGAACTTCTTGGGTCGAAATATTTGGTTCTTCTTGTGGCGTATTGGACGGAACTGGACGGAGAGGACGAACTAAACCTTCCAGATTCATGTTCCGAAAAAGAGTTTACAAGTCGAGGGAAATGGATGCAGTAATTTCATATCTGAACTCATGAAGGGAATTTGAAATCATGTGCTGAACTTGTTGTTCTAACATTGAATGTCTGCTCGGGTTGTAGTTATGACTTGGGGCTCTATATAGATTTCGCGTTTGGGATCGGGTATTGGGTCGATTTCAGGTGGGCGACTAGACGTATGGGCAACAGATTCATTGAGTTCCACGGGAGCGAAGTAGTGGCAATTGTGGAAAAAAATCTTGAAGTCTACACAAGTGTCAACATATCGGACAGGAACGGTTTGTTTCGACCCACGACCGAATGCAGCGCATTTGGAATGTGTGCTTGCATACTGTCTCTTCTCGCTCCTCGCAAATTTGGAGAACTTCATTACACACGACACATACCGTTTCGTCCAAAGATTCCAATTGATTAGGAATATTCTCTGAACTACGAACCAACGGCATTATTATATCGTTAGGAAAACCAAATGTATATAAGATCAAGAAAGTATAAAAAAAATAAATATTAAACACTAAGGGAAAAATCTTAATTTAAATTTAAAAGTGATCACGTTTGAATTCAAAGTGATGGAATTTAAAGCGTTTCTCCACAAAATTGTAGATGTGAATAAAAACGTATACAAATTAAAAGTGTTCAATTTTATTTTCAAAGTGTTCGCTTTGAATTTTTCATTATATCTGAGGAGATATTCACTTTGAAATTAAAAGTGTACACTTTTAATATTCGATTTTCTCACTTTGAATTTCAATAGTGTTCACTTTGGAAATAAAAGTGAACACTTGGAAATAAAAGTGAACACTTTGAATTTTGAAATTTGGCACTTTGAAATTAAAAGTGTACACTTTTAATTTTGAAATTTTTCACTTTGAATTTCTAGATTTTTCACTTTGAAATTAAAAGTGAACACTTTTAATTTTGAAATTTTTCAAGTTGAATTTTGAGATTTTTCACTTTGAAATTAAAAGTGAACCCTTTTAAACTAAAATAAAACATTGTAAAATATATAATTTTAAAGTAAATTCTTCAAAAATAATAGCAATCGTGCCTTCAGTTGTTCAAAAATTTTAAAATATGCAAACAAACAAAGATAATCGGTGACCAGGTGAGTTGGAATTTCGCTTTTGTATTAAATAAATTAAACCATGTTTTCCCCCTCATTCTAGAAAGATGTCCAGAAACTCAGTTGGTTGTCATCGGCGTACCCCCAGACGCATCAACATCGGACCACCTCTCTTGTATTTAGAACCGCCATCCCGAAAGACAGCATTTTACACAACTATTAAACGTAATGTAAGAAATATAAAAATGTAACAAATACATACATAAACACGTAATAAAATAACAAATAATACATTCAATTGTATTTTAATTTGAGCCATTTTATATTGAAAGTGATCACTTTTGAATTGTGATCAAAAGTATTCACTTTAAATTTCAAAATGAAAAAATTCAATTCAAATTCAAAAGTGTTCACTTTAAATTTCAAAGTGAAAAATTTCAATACAAATTTAAAAGTGTTCTGTTTTAATTTTACTATATTTCTCTTTGGCGCCCTTTCATATTTGAACACTTTTAATTTTAAAGTGTTTTGTACTTTAGCTTAAAGTGTTTTTCCCTGTGTGTAGAAGCTATAAAATTTACTACAAATTTAAGGACTTAATGTACAACAGACAATCTGAAAAGAAACGTAAATTCGAATTATATCACGTCGGAATTGTTAGGAATTGTTGGGAAAGATCTGAGGAAGGACAATTGGAAAGCAATCGACAAAGATAAGAATCTGTAGCAAGTGATTACATTTCAGATAAGTTAGACGATTGTTGAATTGGTGAGGGTTGCCATGTAATATTTTAATCAGTAAATTTCATATCCTCGCAAATTTCGAGAACTTCATTACACGCGACACATACCGTTTCGTCCAAAGATTCCAATTGATTAGGAATATTCTCTGAACTGCGAACCAACGGCATTTTTATGTCGTTAGGAAAACCAAATGTATATAAGATCGAGAAAGTATTAAACAAATAATATTATCGAGAAGCTATAAAAGTTACTACAAATTTAAGGACTTAATGTGCAACAGAAAATATGAAAAGAAACGTAAATTCGGATTATATCACGTCGGAATTGTTAGGAATTGTTGGGAAAGATCTGACGAAGGACAATTGGAAAGCAATCGACTTAGGAGAATATCTCCGAAATTATACAAAGATAAGAATCTGTAGCAAGTGATTACATTTCAGATAAGTTAGACGATTGTTGAATTGGTGAGGGTTGCCATGTAATATTTTAATCAGTAAATTTCATATCCTCGCAAATTTGGAGAACTTCATTACACGCGACACATACCGTTTCGTCCAAAGATTCCAATTGATTAGGAATATTCTCTGAACTGCGAACCAACGGCATTTTTATGTCGTTAGGAAAACCAAATGTATATAAGATCGAGAAAGTATTAAACAAAATAAATATTATCGAGAAGCTATAAAAGTTACTACAAATTTAAGGACTTAATGTGCAACAGAAAATATGAAAAGAAACGTAAATTCGGATTATATCACGTCGGAATTGTTAGGAATTGTTGGGAAAGATCTGAGGAAGGACAATTGGAAAGCAATCGACTTAGGAGAATATCTCCGAAACTATACAAAGATAAGAATCTGTAGCAAGTGATTACATTTCAGATAAGTTAGACGATTGTTGAATTGGTGAGGGTTGCCATGTAATATTTTAATCAGTAAATTTCATATCCTCGCAAATTTGGAGAACTTCATTACACGCGACACATACCGTTTCGTCCAAAGATTCCAATTGATTATGAATATTCTCTGAACTGCGAACCAACGGCATTTTTATGTCGTTAGGAAAACCAAATGTATATAAGATCGAGAAAGTATTAAACAATATATATATTATCGAGAAGATATAAAAGTTACTACAAATTTAAGGACTAAATGTGCAACAGAAGATATGAAAAGAAACGTAAATTCGGATTATATCACATCGGAACTGTTAGGAATTGCTGGTTAAGATCGGAGGAAGGACAATTGGAAAGCAATCGACTTATGAGAATATCTCCGAAACTATATAAAGATAAGAATCTGTTGCAAGTGATTACCTTTCAGACAACTTAGACGATTGATAAATTGGTGAGGGTTGCCATGTAATATTTTAATCAATAAATTTCATACGTGTTAGATCACACTGTTGGAAATTAACGATTTTATCTTATATGCCTATTTTTAATTCTTTATGCTCTTTTTGCACACTTCCTGTGGTAATATTGATGAAGTATTGAAATTTAACTTTAACCTAAATACCTAAAATTAAGTAAATAAGATAAGAAACTGGAAATATCTGACCAATCGAATTAAACTTTTAATCACTTGGAACTTTTAACATTACATTTGTTAATAATACTATAATTTGTCTGCAGTTATAATTGTATGAATATAAAAAATATGCGTGAAACAGAGTACACGCGAAAGATGTGGAACTTTTTTTAAATATTGCTTAAAGATAAATTATTATTTATTTTATTTGAAAATCTATTTTTGAAATCAAAGTATTCTTTTGAATTATACAGCTCATTGCCAAACAAATCCAAAATGAAATCATGAATAATATTTCCAATTAAGAAAAGTATATTTGATTTGTGTCGTGACCTTGAAAAAACGCGCCCATAGAAGTTTCACTTCAAAAAAATATGCGTGCAACAGATTACACGCGAAAGAAGTGAAACTTCATGCTTCGTATGCTTCATCCACTCGTCACCCTTCTTATACCATTTATCCTCCTTCGCAAAACTTCTTTACCTTTTCTCTTCCTTCATTCTTCACAATTTTTCGTTCATAAAAATTCCTTAAAATTCTGTAATACGTCAATAGAAATTTGAATCATCTCAAGTTTTCAAGCGTATGGTGCCGAGAAAAACGTAGAAGAACTTCGAGCGTCGCATAACATTTTTCCTTATACTTATATGCGATCGATCTCGCCACACAACAATTTCTCACGTGCCGGGGATATCGGATAGTAACGTTTTTTAATCGGCTTTGCATTTCCATTGTCGATCACATGCTCGACTAAGGTTGTTACGCCGAGACCCTCCTTCTCGAAAGAAGGAAAAGCTGAAATCACCGAATCCAGTTTACTTCGATCAGCCTTAGACAATTCTAGAAACTCGGATGATTCGTCGTTCCCATTCGTCAGTCGTGATTTCTTTGTATTGACGTCGCAACGCATCACAGAGCTCAAACAACTCGAGATGATCTTCCTGGCTGTGATATCTCCAGAACCATTGCTTCGCCTTCCCTTCGGACAATGAGTGAACATGTTGGCATAAAAGGCTAAAATTTCCGTTTAAATGGACTGACGTTAGTGTGTTCACCCTGTAAATGAATTCATCCACGGAGATATCCTCCGAATGGACTGAGGTTAGTGTGTTCACTCTGAAGATAAATTCATCCCCGGAGATATCCTCCAATGAATCGCTACACTTAATAAGCCAATTGTAAATAACATTAGATATCCGCTCATTGTTCAACGAGAAGGTATCAGTATTTGAATTGAGGTTCGATTGTAGTTTCGATTGGATGAAGGAACTTCTTGGGTTGAAATATTTGTATCTTCTTGTGGCGTATTGGACGGAACTGGATGGAGAGGACGAACTAAACCTTCCATATTCATGTTCCGAAAAAGAGTTTACAACTCGAGGGAAATGGATGTAGTAATTTCATATCTGAACTCATGAAGGGAATTTGAAATCATGTGCTGAACTTGTTGTTCTGACATTGAATGTTGACAAATCTTGAAGTTTACACACGTGTCTACATATAGGACAGGAACGGTTTGTTTCGACCTACGACTGAATGCAGCGCATTTGGAAGGTATGCTTGCATACTGTCTCTTCTCGCTCCTCGCAAATTTGGAGAACTTCATTACACGCGACACATACCGTTTCGTCCAAAGATTCCAATTGATTATGAATATTCTCTGAACTGCGAACCAACGACATTTTTATGTCGTTAGGAAAACCAAATGTATATAAGATCGAGAAAGTATTAAACAAAATAAATATTATCGAGAAGCTATAAAAGTTACTACAAATTTAGGGACTTAATGTGCAACAGAAAATATGAAAAGAAACGTAAATTCGGATTATATCACGTCGGAATTGTTAGGAATTGTTGGGAAAGATCTGAGGAAGGACAATTGGAAAGCAATCGACTTAGGAGAATATCTCCGAAACTATACAAAGATAAGAATCTGTAGCAAGTGATTACATTTCAGATAAGTTAGACGATTGTTGAATTGTTGAGGGTTGCCATGTAATATTTTAATCAGTAAATTTCATATCCTCGCAAATTTCGAGAACTTCATTACACGCGACACATACCGTTTCGTCCAAAGATTCCAATTGATTAGGAATATTCTCTGAACTGCGAACCAACGGCATTTTTATGTCGTTAGGAAAACCAAATGTATATAAGATCGAGAAAGTATTAAACAAAATAAATATTATCGAGAAGCTATAAAAGTTACTACAAATTTAAGGACTTAATGTGCAACAGAAAATATGAAAAGAAACGTAAATTCGGATTATATCGCGTCGGAATTGTTAGGAATTGTTGGGAAAGATCTGACGAAGGACAATTGGAAAGCAATCGACTTAGGAGAATATCTACGAAACTATACAAAGATAAGAATCTATAGCAAGTGATTACCTTTCAGATAAGTTAGACGATTGTTGAATTGGTGAGGGTTGCCATGTAATATTTTAATCAGTAAATTTCATATCCTAAGGACTTAATGTGCAACAGAAAGTATGAAAAGAAACGTAAATTCGGATTATATCACGTCGGAATTGTTAGGAATTGTTGGGAAAGATCTGACGAAGGACAATTGGAAAGCAATCGACTTAGGAGAATATCTCCGAAACTATACAAAGATAAGAATCTGTAGCAAGTGATTACATTTCAGATAAGTTAGACGATTGTTGAATTGGTGAGGGTTGCCATGTAATATTTTAATCAGTAAATTTCATATCCTCGCAAATTTGGAGAACTTCATTACACGCGACACATACCGTTTCGTCCAAATATTCCAATTGATTATGAATATTCTCTGAACTGCGAACCAACGGCATTTTTATGTCGTTAGGAAAACCAAATGTATATAAGATCGAGATAGTATTAAACAAAATAAATATTATCGAGAAGCTATAAAAGTTACTACAAATTTAAGGACTTAATGTGCAACAGAAAGTATGAAAAGAAACGTAAATTCGGATTATATCACGTCGGAATTGTTAGGAATTGTTGGGAAAGATCTGAGGAAGGACAATTGGAAAGCAATCGACTTAGGAGAATATCTCCGAAACAATACAAAGATAAGAATCTGTTGCAAGTGATTACATTTCAGATCAGTTAGACGATTGTTGAATTGGTGAGGGTTGCCATGTAATATTTTAATCAGTAAATTTCATATCCTCGCAAATTTAGAGAACTTCATTACACGCGACACATACCGTTTCGTCCAAAGATTCCAATTGATTAGGAATATTCTCTGAACTGCGAACCAACGGCATTTTTATGTCGTTAGGAAAACCAAATGTATATAAGATCGAGAAAGTATTAAACAAAATAAATATTATCGAGAAGCTATAAAAGTTACTACAAATTTAAGGACAACAGAAAATATGAAAATAAACGTAAATTCGGATTATATCACGTCGGAATTGTTGGGAAAGATCTGAGGAAGGACAATTGGAGAGCAATCGACTTAGGAGAATATCTCCGAAACTATACAACGATAAGAATCTGTAGCAAGTGATTACATTTCAGATAAGTTAGACGATTGTTGAATTGCTGAGGGTTGCCATGTAATATTTTAATCAGTAAATTTCATAGGTGTTAGATCACACTGTTGGAAATTAACGATTTTATCTTATATGCCTATTTTTAATTCTTTATGCTCTTTTTGCACACTTCCTGTGGTAATATTGATGAAATATTGAAATTTAACTTTAACCTAAATACCTAAAATTAAGTAAATAAGATAAGAAACTGGAAATATCTGACCAATCGAATTAAACTTTTAATCACTTGGTAACTTTTAACATTACATTTGTTAATAATACTACAATTTGTCTACAGTTACAATTGTATAAATACAAAAAATATGCGTGCAACAGAGTACACGCGAAAGAAGTGAAATTTTTTTTTAATTACATGATATAGGAATTGATTTAAGACAGATATTTCATACTGTTTAGGTGGGCAGTATGTTGCGGACAATGATATGTGTGTGTGTATTTGTACTGTTGTAGCTTGCAGATAGTCTTTTCTGTATTTTTCTAGTTCTATACATTTAATATTTTGGTTAATTATAGTTGCGGTTCCACCATGAGCTTTGTTGTCAGGATGATTAGTATAGTAGATATTGTAGTTATTTTTACGAAGCTTTTATCAGTAAAGTGAGTCTCAGATATGAGCATGATGTCAATTTGGTTGTTGTAAATAAAAGATTTCAGCTCCAGTATATGCTGGCCGAGTCCGTTAGCATTCCATAATGTTATTTTTAGATTATAATTGTCCATTTAGTTTTGTCACCAGCATTGTAATGATGCTCATCATGTTAGACATCTAAATAATATGTGTTTTCATCATTTCTTTAAGTTCAGAAAGGTCAGTGTTTTGGTTGGTCGTTGGTAGTTGTTGACGTATTGGTAGCGGATGCTTGGGCATATGTTAGGTTTGGCCTGATTGAGCTGTTTTCTGTGGGGTTAGTTGTTCGTTTTCAGTTGTTTGTTCTGATTTTTTTCGTAGTGCTGGGAAGCGATTTATTTTTAGTGTCTTGTAGATCATGCAGCCCTTATAGTTCACTGCTTTTCACCACATAATGCGGATTTAAAATTGTTACTATTCACAGGAATTTGGCAGTTTATGGTTTTATGTGCACCAGCGCATTTAACGCAGACTGGGTTTATGGTACAGACATTTATTGTGTGTCCATATTTTTGGCAGTTTGTACATTGGGGCAGGGTTCTTTTTTGGTGAGGAGGCTCGAAGGATATTTTGCAGTGCAAAAGGCTAGTCAATGTGTATATGTATTTATTGTTTTTGTTTGTTTTAAGGTCTATTGAGAATAAGGACAGTGGTTTTTTTGTCCCTGTTTGCAGTATGTTTTGGATAGTAGTTACGTCATGCCCTAATTCGGCCTGTTCTGTTTTAATGTCGTTTATGTCTGTAGAGTAGTGCATGTTTCTCAATATTACCTTTCCTTCCTATCGTATACTTTCCTGTGTGATATCTTCCAAAAGACCGTCTTATGGACGTTCCAACTTCTGATCTTTCTCCTACTTCGTTAATATTCTCTAATACGTCAATAGAAATTTGAATCATCTCAAATTTTCAAGAAAAACGTAGAAGAACTTCGAGTGTCGCATAACATTTTTCCTTATACTCATGCGATCGATCTCACCACACAACAATTTCTCTCGTGCCGGGGATATCGGATAGTAACGTTGTTTAATCGGCTTTGCATTTCCGGTGTCGATTTTCATGCTCGACTAAGGTTATTACGCCGAGACCCTCCTTCTCGAAAGAAGGAAAAGCTGAAATCACCGAATCCAGTTTACTTCGATCAGCCTTAGACAATTCTAGAAACTCGGATGATTCGTCGTTCCCATTCGTCAGTCGTGATTTCTTTGTATTGACGTCGCAACGCATCACAGAGCTCAAACAACTCGAGATGATCTTCTTGGCGGTGATATCTCCAGTACCATTGCTTCGCCTTCCCTTCGAACAATGAGTGAACATGTTGGCATAAAAGACTAAAATTTCCGTTTAAATGGATTGAGGTTAGTGTGTTCACTCTGTTAATGAATTCATCCACGGAGATATCATCCGATGAATCGCTAAACTTAATTAGCCAATTGTAAATAACATTAGATATACGCTCATTGTTCAACGAGAATTGAATTGAGGTTCGATTTTAGTTTCGATTGGATGAAGGAACTTCTTGGGTCGAAATATTTGGTTCTTCTTGTGGCGTATTGGACGGAACTGGACGGAGAGGACGAACTAAACCTTCCAGATTCATGTTCCGAAAAAGAGTTTACAAGTCGAGGGAAATGGATGCAGTAATTTCATATCTGAACTCATGAAGGGAATTTGAAATCATGTGCTGAACTTGTTGTTCTAACATTGAATGTCTGCTCGGGTTGTAGTTATGACTTGGGGCTCTATATAGATTTCGCGTTTGGGATCGGGTATTGGGTCGATTTCAGGTGGGCGACTAGACGTATGGGCAACAGATTCATTGAGTTCCACGGGAGCGAAGTAGTGGCAATTGTGGAAAAAAATCTTGAAGTCTACACAAGTGTCAACATATCGGACAGGAACGGTTTGTTTCGACCCACGACCGAATGCAGCGCATTTGGAATGTGTGCTTGCATACTGTCTCTTCTCGCTCCTCGCAAATTTGGAGAACTTCATTACACACGACACATACCGTTTCGTCCAAAGATTCCAATTGATTAGGAATATTCTCTGAACTACGAACCAACGGCATTTTTATATCGTTAGGAAAACCAAATGTATATAAGATCAAGATAGTATAAAAAAAAATAAATATTAAACACTAAGGAAAAATTAATTTAAATTTAAAAGTGATCACGTTTGAATTCAAAGTGATGGAATTTCAAGCGTTTCTCCACAAAATTGTAGATGTGAAAAAAAACGTATACAAATTAAAAGTGTTCAATTTTATTTTCAAAGTGTTCGCTTTGAATTTTTCATTATATCTGAGGAGATATTCACTTTGAAATTAAAAGTGTACACTTTTAATATTCGATTTTCTCACTTTGAATTTCAATAGTGTTCACTTTGGAAATAAAAGTGAACACTTTGGAAATAAAAGTGAACACTTTGAATTTTGAAATTTGGCACTTTGAAATTAAAAGTGTACACTTTTAATTTTGAAATTTTTCACTTTGAATTTCTAGATTTTTCACTTTGAAATTAAAAGTGAACACTTTTAATTTTGAAATTTTTCAAGTTGAATTTTGAGATTTTTCACTTTGAAATTAAAAGTGAACCCTTTTAAACTAAAATAAAACATTGTAAAATATATAATTTCAAAGTAAATTCTTCAAAAATAATAGCAATCGTGCCTTCAGTTGTTCAAAAATTTTAAAATATGCAAACAAACAAAGATAATCGGTGACCAGGTGAGTTGGAATTTCGCTTTTGTATTAAATAAATTAAACCATGTTTTCCCCCTCATTCTAGAAAGATGTCCAGAAACTCAGTTGGTTGTCATCGGCGTACCCCCAGACGCATCAACATCGGACCACCTCTCTTGTATTTAGAACCGCCATCCCGAAAGACAGCATTTTACACAACTATTAAACGTAATGTAAGAAATATAAAAATGTAACAAATACATACATAAACACGTAATAAAATAACAAATAATACATTCAATTGTATTTTAATTTGAGCCATTTTATATTGAAAGTGATCACTTTTGAATTGTGATCAAAAGCATTCACTTTAAATTTCAAAATGAAAAAATTCAATTCAAATTCAAAAGTGTTCACTTTAAATTTCAAAGTGAAAAATTTCAATACAAATTTAAAAGTGTTCTGTTTTAATTTTACTATATTTCTCTTTGGCGCCCTTTCATATTTGAACACTTTTAATTTTAAAGTGTTTTGTACTTTAGCTTAAAGTGTTTTTCCCTGTGTGTAGAAGCTATAAAATTTACTACAAATTTAAGGACTTAATGTACAACAGACAATCTGAAAAGAAACGTAAATTCGAATTATATCACGTCGGAACTGTTAGGAATTGTTGGGAAAGATCTGAGGAAGAACAATTGGAAAGCAATCGACAAAGATAAGAATCTGTAGCAAGTTATTACATTTCAGATAAGTTAGACGATTAACTGGAAATACATCAGTACCAAACTGAATGTAAATCATCGAAGTCATCGACCACAACCCATTTAGAGGATGGATTTTAGAAAGGTATTTGATAGATTATATTGTTCTGGTATGCGTCCAATTTATTCAGAAATGCATCGCATCCGAGAAGAATGGTCATCATATCGAATAGAATTTTAACCTAAATTTGTTTAAATCGAAAGCTCCTAAGCTCAATCATAATGATCAAAACTTATAGTTGATGTTGTTGAGCAAGTTTATCTAAAATAAATTTTGCAGAAAGAGTATGCCCTACGTTGGGCGCCATTTAATTTTGTCACGAACGATTGAAACTTGGAAGGCTTCCTTAGTCAAGATGGTGATGTTTGGACTAAGTCTCATGATCGGGCAGCGGGTTCTGCACACCTAGCTATGCTACGGACGAAGGTCAGGGAAATTGGGAGTGAGTTTTTGTGTTCCAATTCGCTCAAAAATAAAGTTTTTTGGTCCAGAGACAAAAACGGACTGAACAGCACTGTACACAATTTCTGGCGGAAGTATTCCAGCAGGAAGGATTGAGTTGTAGTTCCTCTTCCTTTTCTGTACCCACCCAACCTGCTATCAAAATTTACTACGAATTTCAATTAAAGAATAACACTGTTGGAAATTAACGATTTTATCTTATATGCCTATTTTTAATTCTTTATGCTTTTTTTGCACACTTGCTGTGGTAATATTGATGAAGTATTGAAATTTAACTTTAACCTAAATACCTAAAATTAAGTAAAAAAGATAAGAAACTGGAAATATCTGACCAATCGAATTATACTTTTAATCACTTGGTAACTTTTAACGTTACATTTGTTAATAATACTACAATTTGTCCACAGTTACAATTTTCTAAATACAAAAAAAAATATGCGTGCGTTCAACAGAGCACACGCGAAAGAAGTGAAACTATTTTTTAAATATTGCTCACATGATATAGGCATTGATTTAAGACAGATATTTAACATTTAAAGTTTTAGTTGAATAACAAGAAAGTATATTTCAATGTTTAGAACGAGGCGGCCACTTTTCCTATATCTCATTCCCTTCCTTGCCTTCCTTTGATCTATATGCATACTGCTTCTGTGATATATTTCTCCAGTACATCTCTTGGTCCATCATCCTTCTGATCTTTCTACACACAGGGAAAAACATTTTAAGCTTCAGTACAAAACATTTTAAAATTAAAAGTGTTCAAATATGAAAGGGCGCCAAAGAGAAGAATAGTAAAATTAAAACTGAACACTTTTAACCCATTTCGTACCAAAAATCTAGCGATTTTTGTTTTTCGAATTTTTTATAATAGGCGGGTAACATGGGTAAAAAAAGGTGCGGGAAATGAGTTTGAGCTAGAATGGTTAATGAACTTGTCCTTAATCAGCCATTTAATATTTATTCATTAACAAGTCAATGGCCACTGCCCTTATAACTATATATAAGAGAAATTCAAGATTTTGAAATAAATTTGATCTGATATTTTGAAGAATTGAGAAGATTTAGATTCGATTTATATATATGTATTTATTTTATACATATGTCCTATATATCTAAATCTATATATACAGGTTTCTTATTTGTGTGTCCGTGGAGACACTGCATATGGATTGTGCTGCGTTTTCTTATGGTGTCTTCTATTGTGTCAACTTTTAAGTCTCTATATAGATCTTCGTTTAAATCTTCGTTTAGATCTTCGTAAAAATATTTATTCAATAAGGGACTTAAATCTAGAAAAATACAAATTTAGAAAAATATGCGTGCAACAGAATACATGCGGAAGATGTGAAACTTTTTTAAATATTGATCAAAGATATTTTATTATTTATTTTATTTTTTAATAATTATACAGCTCATTGCCAAACAAATCCAAAAAGAAATCATGAATAGTATTTGCAATTAATAGATATTTGCATCATCTCAAATTTGCTCAAAACAACTTCGAGCGTCGAATCAAATTCTTCATTATACT
Source organism: Coelopa frigida (assembly GCA_017309665.1). Taxonomy (NCBI): domain Eukaryota; kingdom Metazoa; phylum Arthropoda; class Insecta; order Diptera; family Coelopidae; genus Coelopa; species Coelopa frigida. The sequence continues at coordinate 54,013 of JAFDUT010000088.1, read as the reverse complement.
CAGTGAACATGTGTGAGAAGAAGAAGCATTTGGGTTAAGTCTCGTCTTTGTTATTTTACAATGATCCACGAGTAGAGACACAAACCAAAAAGTAAAGCAAAGGTTCTTTACATTTTCTCTTCCTTCAGAATAACAATTCTTTCACAATTTTTCGTTCATAAAAATTCCTTAAAATTCTGTAATACGTCAATAGAAATTTGAATCATCTCAAATTTTCAAGCGTATGGTGCCGAGAAAAACGTAGAAGAACTTCGAGCGTCGCATAACATTTTTCCTTATACTCATGCGATCGATCTCGCCACACAGCAATTTCTCTCGCGCAGGGGATATCGGATAGTAACGTTGTTTAATCGTTGTTTAGGATGGAGTACTGGGCCTGATGAGGCCCATTTTGAGTTTAAGCATGAATATTTTTTTTGTTTCTTTATTAATCGATCTTATATTCCATGACTTCTTGCCGCTATGCTTCCTGAGTACAGAAAAAAAAATCGAGTCAATCGGGTTTAGTTTGTAGAAGAAATTTTTTTTTTTTACTGTTTCAACATCGAAAGTTACCTACTGAGTAGGCCCAGTCCACATATATGTGTCTTTAACCTGATTTTAGTGCGCGTTATTTAGATATTGATAGCTTGCACTTTCTAATTTGGTTAGGTTCGGTAAAAATATGATTGAGCCCAAACGCATCGGCCCCAAAGTGGTCCAATTTTGGAAACTTTTCACATAAATCGTTCATAGCTTCTCCGGGAAGACTCGTAGAGGGGTCAAATGTATTACCAGGTCCTATTATTTTTCAACTCCCAATATTTCACCCATACATACCGACCCCCTATCTGTCCCCCTTCTGGAGGTCCCCATACAAAATGCTAATTTTTCATACATTACAAAAACTCACTCTAACTATTCTGGAGTTAGTCCTACGGAGCTCAATTGTATTACGAGGTCCTATTATTTTATTACCCCCAACATTTCACCCATATCTACCCCATATCTGCTCCCCTTCTGGGGGTCTCCCTTCAAAAACTCAAAAATTAATAAAAATCTAGAAAAAAAACCCCCGGCATGACTCGTAGAGGAGTCAAATGTATAACCAGGTCCAAAATTTTTCCAACCCCCGACATTTCACCCATACACACCAACCCTCTATCTGCCCCCCTTCTGGGGGTCCCCATAAAAAAAACTCATCTAAATGGGATTTCATGTATTAAATACAGCTATTGATGCTATGAAAGATATACCAAAAAGTTATATAAAAGTTAGACCGTTTGCTTCTTTTCGCTTGTTGGAAATTGTTTCGAGTAATTGGCGATGACTAATAATAAATCTTGAAACTCCTCTTCATTCCTCTTTCTGCCGTATCGTTCACCACTCTCAACTTCTGGATAATTTTTACAGCTTCTTTGTAGTCGTCGAGCTCATCCCAAACGGTTGGAGGTTGATTTAAAAAATATTGAGATAATTGTGACGAAATCGCTTAATTCGGTTTAATGAAATCGTCGTTGACGTCTTTGAGTTTCTTTGTTAGTTTTTTTACGCCGCTGTGTCTGATTACATTAACTGCTGGATCAGCTGTCTTTACATAGCAGACTTAGAACACACGCTATTTGAAATGACTGTTCTCCAAATTTATAGTGTAGTCCGAATTTATAGTTTGATTTTATTTTCTTATACCTATTTATGCATATTTAGATTAATAGATAAAATAAATAAAATTATAAAAAATATTTTTTTTTCTATCATCCTTTCATATTATCCTTTTCGGAAGGACACAAATATATGTCAAAAATATATACAATCTATAAGAGATCATATATAAGATATCGTAGGATATTAATAGCACACATATCTATAAATAGCATGCAATAAAAGGAACAAACTCTCGATTTATTCGCATGGGCCTCATCAGGCCCAGTATGTTATGTTATCGCCTCCGAGTGTTGCCCATCCTAGGGTTAATCGGCTTTGCATTTCCGGTGTCGATCGCATGCTCGACTAAGGTTGTTACGCCGAGACCCTCCTTCTCGAAAGAAGGAAACGCTGAAATCACCGAATCCAGTTTACTTCGATCAGCCTTAGACAATTCTAGAAACTTGGATGATTCGTCGTTCCCATTCGTCAGTCGTGATTTCTTTGTATTGACGTCGCAACGCATCACAGAGCTCAAACAACTCGAGATTATGTTCCTGGCGGTGATATCTCAAGAAACATTGCTCGCCTTCCCTTCGAACACTGAGTGTACATGTTGGCATAAAAGGCTAAAATTTCCGTTTAAATGGACTGACGTAGTGTGTTCACTCAGTAAATCAATTCATCCACGGAGATATCCTCCGATGAATCGCTAAACTTAATAAGCCAATTGTAAATAACATTAGATATCCGCTCATTGTTCAACGAGAAGGTATCAGTATTTGAATTGAGGTTCGATTTTAGTTTCGATTGGATGAAGGAACTTCTTGGGTCGAAATATTTGGTTCTTCTTGTGGCGTATTGGACGGAACTGGACGGAGAGGACGAACTAAACCTTCCAGATTCATGTTCCGAAAAAGAGTTTACAAGTAGATTGTGCTGCGTTTTCTTATAGTGTCTTCTATTGTGTCAACTTTATAGATCTATATAGATCTTCGTTAGGTATGTACCATTCAGCGTTAGTAATTGTTCGGAGAATTTTGGATTGTACTCGTTGCATTGGAAGGAGGAAAATTCAATTCGCTCAAAAATAAAGTTTATTGGTCCAGAGACACAAAAGGACTGGACACAATTTCTGGCGGAAGTATTCTACCACGAAGGATTGAGGTGTAGTCCCCCTTCCTTTTCTGTACCCACCTACTATCAAAATTGACATATTTCTCGATTGCCCTATTTACTACGAATTTGAATTAAAGAATAATTTTGTTTGTTATGATCTATTGTATTGTATTGTATAATGTTGTAGAATTCGAATCAGACATGTATGTTGTCCCTTTTCGTCCCCTTAGCGAGGGTCTATCTTGCTTCCGGATTCGAGAAGTTCCTCGTCTCCTTGCTCATGATAGAGTCTCGCGTGATTGCAAGCATCTTGTGTAGTGGTATACAATCCATCCTATCTTCACCGTAAAGTTGGTTACCTAGGATGGCAAAACGTTTGCTTGCTAGGGCTGGGCAACTACACACTATGTGTGCCGCGGTTTCTGAGTCTTCAAGACATAGTCTGCAGACATCATCGTCCGTGATACTCATTTTGTGTAGGTGGTACCTAAAGTTGCCATGTCCCGTTACCAGGGCAGTTAACCAACCAAGCGTTCTTCGTCTCATGCTCAGAATTTTAGCTGGTTTTATGCCCATTCGCTTCTTTATGGAAGCTTTTGCTTGTCTGCAGGTAGTGAGGTTTGACCATCATTTACAATGTTCTAACTGCACCCACCTTTCGGCTTGGCTCGTCACCATACCTGTTCCCAAAGGGATGTTTGGTTCGGATCCGCAGAAATCCATATCAGATCCTTTATTTGCCAAATTATCCGCTATTTCATTCTGCTCATTACCAACGTGCCCCTTAACCCACATTAGTGTTATCTCGTTTGCACGAGAGCACTCATTTAGTTTTCCGACACATTCTAATACAAGGCGGGAAGTTATATTTGTCTGTTTCATGCGCTTAATCACTGATTGGTTGTCCAAGGCTCTAAGGTTTTTCTTTCCTTTCACCTCGGACTCCCTTAAGTGGTCCAGGACATGAATCACACCAATCATTTCTGATTGGTATACCGACACGTATCTTTCTAAGTGCAGTGCGCATGATTATCCTAGCTTTTTCGAGTAGACTCCAGCCCCTGCTCTGCCTTCTTTCAGTGAGCCATCAGTAAAAATGCTGATGTCACTGTCCTCGCACTCTGCCTGAGGTTTTCCTTCAGCAATTACAGTTTTGTGTAACCTTTCGGTCACTCTTATCCTGTTTATGCTGTCTTTGGGCATTTGTGAATCCCTTGCTTCTTTGTGAATGATGCTCAGGATTCGTCGATGCCCAGTTTCTTCGCCGAACTTATACCTCATGGCATTATTGTTCATGCGAAGAGCTGATAGTGCTGCTGACCTCTTTACATCAAGGTCTAGGGGCGCTTCCCAGTAGCGCTTCCATGGCAGCAGTTGTAGTGGTACGAATTGCACCAGTTATTCCAATGCACGCCAGTCTTTGAACCCAATCTAATCTCCGTTTGATGGTTTTCTGGTCAGATTTTGGCCACCATACCACCGATGCATAGGTCAGAATCGGTCTCACCATCATCGTGTATAGCCATTATGTTAACTTCGGGGTGATACCCCATTTCAGTCCAAACACTCGCTTAAACTGGAAAAGCGCTCTTTTGGCTTTCTGAATCTTGTCGTCCACATGGTCATTCCAAGTTAGTTTATTATCCAGGATCACTCCTAGATACTTAACCTTCTTGGACACGTTGATTTCATCTCCAAAAAGCCTTAGAGGTGCTAGTTCTAATCCTTTTCTCTTGTTAGTAAAGAGAATTGTATCTGATTTTGCGGCATTTATCGAAAGTCCTTGTGCCCTACACCATGCCTCTACAACTCTGAGAGCTAGCCTCATCGTGTATTGTATGGTGTCCAGGAATTTTCCACTCCTAATAATAACTACATCGTCGGCGTATCCTACAGTGTGGAGGCCTCGTACTTTGGCACTTCCTTGTTGTAGATTGATCGCTCTGTTCCTCAGAGCATTGTCTATCCAGGATATTATCTTTGGTTCGACATTGCAAGCGATTAGAGTATCTTTCAACCTATCGAAGCTTATCTTATCAAAAGTGCCTTCAATATCCATGAAGGTGGCGAGTGCCATGCCTCCTGACGAGATTTCATTCTCGACATGCCTAACAAGTTCATGTAAGGCTGTTTCTGTAGACCGTCCTGCCATGTAGGCATGTTGACATCTAATTAAAGGACGAGTTGTTAGTGTCGTTCTTTCCAAAAAGTCCGCTATCACCCTTTCCATTGTTTTCAAAAGGAATGAGGTGAGGCTTACTGGTCGAAAAGACTTCGCTTCCAAATAATCCTTTTTGCTCGGTTTTGGAAGGAAAACCACTTTGGTCTCCCTCCATAGTCGGGGCACATACCCTGTGGCAAGGCATGCAATTAAGATCCCGTTATTCTTTCCAATAGTGCGTTTGTACCCCATTGGAGAAGAGCTGGGAAGATCTTATCTAGTCCTGGTGTTTTGAAGGGCGCGAAAGTATTTATTGCACTTTCCACTCCTTCACGTGTCACTATGTCGCCAGCACTCAGTTTGTCGACCTCAGTTATCACTTGGTATCTTGATTCCCAAGGGTCTACAGACCTTGTGCTACCAGGAAAGTCACCTCCATCAGAGACTCTAGAGATCCTTCTATTGTATCTGGTATGGACCCGTCCCTTTTCCGGATGAGTCCTAATTTAGATACTGGATCTTCTGTATCCTGGATACTTCCGATGTCGTTCTAGTTGGTTACCTAGGATGGCAAAACGTTTGCTTGCTAGGGCTGGGCAACTACACACTATGTATGCTGCGGTTTCTGAGTCTTCAAGACAAAGTCTGCAGACATCATCGTCCGTGATACTCATTTTGTGTAGGTGGTACCTAAAGTTGCCATGTCCCGTTACCAGGGCAGTTAACCAACCAAGCGTTCTTCGTCTCATGCTCAGAATTTTAGCTGGTTTTATGCCCATTGGCTACTTTATGGAAGCTTTTGCTCACTACCTGCAGGTGAGGTTTGACCATCATTTACAATGTTCTAACTGCACCCACCTTTCGGCTTGGCTCGTCACCATACCTGTTCCCAAAGGGATGTTTGGTTCGGATCCGCAGAAATCCATATCAGATCCTTTATTTGCCAAATTATCCGCTATTTCATTCTGCTCAATACCAACGTGCCCCTTAACCCACATTAGTGTTATCTCGTTTGCACGAGAGCACTCATTTAGTTTTCCGACACATTCTAATACAAGGCGGGAAGTTATATTTGTCTGTTTCATGCGCTTAATCACTGATTGGTTGTCCAAGGCTATAAGGTTTTTCTTTCCTTTCACCTTGGACTCCCTTAAGTGGTCCAGGACATGAATCACACCAATCATTTCTGATTGGTATAGCGACACGTATCTTTCTAAGTGCAGTGCGCATGATTATCCTAGCTTTTTCGAGTAGACTCCAGCCCCTGCTCTGCCTTCTTTCAGTGAGCCATCAGTAAAAATGCTGATGTCACTGTCCTCGCACTCTGCCTGAGGTTTTCCTTCAGCAATTACAGTTTTGTGTAACCTTTCGGTCACTCTAATCCTGTTTATGCTGTCTTTGGGCATTTGTGAATCCCTTGCTTCTTTGTGAATGATGCTCAGGATTCGTCGATGCCCAGTTTCTTCGCCGAACTTATACCTCATGGCATTATTGTTCATGCGAAGAGCTGATAGTGCTGCTGACCTGTTTACATCAAGGTCTAGGGGTAGCAGTCCCAGCAGCGCTTCCATGGCAGCAGTTGTAGTGGTACGAATTGCACCAGTTATTCCAATGCACGCCAGTCTTTGAACCCAATCTAATCTCCGTTTGATGGTTTTCTGGTCAGATTTTGGCCACCATACCACCGATGCATAGGTCAGAATCGGTCTCACCATCATCGTGTATAGCCATTATGTTAACTTCGGGGTGATACCCCATTTCAGTCCAAACACTCGCTTACACTGGAAAAGCGCTCTTTTGGCTTTCTGAATCTTGTCGTCCACATGGTCATTCCAAGTTAGTTTATTATACAGGATCACTCCTAGATACTTAACCTTCTTGGACACGTTGATTTCATCTCCAAAAAGCCATAGAGGTGCTAGTTCTAATCCTTTTCTCTTGTTAGTAAAGAGAATTGTATCTGATTTTGCGGCATTTATCGAAAGTCCTTGTGCCCTACACCATGCCTCTACAACTCTGAGAGCTAGCCTCATCGTGTATTGTATGGTGTCCAGGAATTTTCCACTCCTAATAATAACTACATCGTCGGCGTATCCTACAGTGTGGAGGCCTCGTACTTTGGCACTTCCTTGTTGTAGATTGATCGCTCTGTTCCTCAGAGCATTGTCTATCCAGGATATTATCTTTGGTTCGACATTGCAAGCGATTAGAGTATCTTTCAACCTATCGAAGCTTATCTTATCAAAAGTGCCTTCAATATCCATGAAGGTGGCGAGTGCCATGCCTCCTGACGAGATTTCTTTCTCGGCATGCCTAACAAGTTCATGTAAGGCTGTTTCTGTAGACCGTCCTGCCCTGTAGGCATGTTGACATCTAATTAAAGGACGAGTTGTTAGTGTCGTTCTTTCCAAAAAGTCCGATATCACCCTTTCCATTGTTTTCAAAAGGAATGAGGTGAGGCTTACTGGTCGAAAAGACTTCGCTTCCAAATAATCCTTTTTGCTCGGTTTTGGAAGGAAAACCACTTTGGTCTCCCTCCATAGTCGGGGCACATACCCTGTGGCAAGGCATGCAATTAAGATCCCGTTATTCTTTCCAATAGTGCGTTTGTACCCCATTGGAGAAGAGCTGGGAAGATCTTATCTAGTCCTGGTGTTTTGAAGGGCGCGAAAGTATTTATTGCACTTTCCACTCCTTCACGTGTCACTATGTCGCCAGCACTCAGTTTGTCGACCTCAGTTATCACTTGGTATCTTGATTCCCAAGGGTCTACAGACCTTGTGCTACCAGGAAAGTCACCTCCATCAGAGACTCTAGAGATCCTTCTATTGTATCTGGTATGGACCCGTCCCTTTTCCGGATGAGTCCTAATTTAGATACTGGATCTTTGGATATCATCTTCTGTATCCTGGATACTTCCGATGTCGTTCTAGTTGGTTACCTAGGATGGCAAAACGTTTGCTTGCTAGGGCTGGGCAACTACACACTATGTATGCTGCGGTTTCTGAGTCTTCAAGACAAAGTCTGCAGACATCATCGTCCGTGATACTCATTTTGTGTAGGTGGTACCTAAAGTTGCCATGTCCCGTTACCAGGGCAGTTAAACAACCAAGCGTTCTTCGTCTCATGCTTAGAATTTTAGCTGGTTTTATGCCCATTGGCTACTTTATGGAAGCTTTTGCTCACTACCTGCAGGTGAGGTTTGACCATCATTTACAATGTTCTAACTGCACCCACCTTTCGGCTTGGCTCGTCACCATACCTGTTCCCAAAGGGATGTTTGGTTCGGATCCGCAGAAATCCATATCAGATCCTTTATTTGCCAAATTATCCGCTATTTCATTCTGCTCAATACCAACGTGCCCCTTAACCCACATTAGTGTTATCTCGTTTGCACGAGAGCACTCATTTAGTTTTCCGACACATTCTAATACAAGGCGGGAAGTTATATTTGTCTGTTTCATGCGCTTAATCACTGATTGGTTGTCCAAGGCTATAAGGTTTTTCTTTCCTTTCACCTTGGACTCCCTTAAGTGGTCCAGGACATGAATCACACCAATCATTTCTGATTGGTATACCGACACGTATCTTCCTAAGTGCAGTGCGCATGATTATCCTAGCTTTTTCGAGTAGACTCCAGCCCCTGCTCTGCCTTCTTTCAGTGAGCCATCAGTAAAAATGCTGATGTCACTGTCCTCGCACTCTGCCTGAGGTTTTCCTTCAGCAATTACAGTTTTGTGTAACCTTTCGGTCACTCTAATCCTGTTTATGCTGTCTTTGGGCATTTGTGAATCCCTTGCTTCTTTGTGAATGATGCTCAGGATTCGTCGATGCCCAGTTTCTTCGCCGAACTTATACCTCATGGCATTATTGTTCATGCGAAGAGCTGATAGTGCTGCTGACCTCGTTTACATCAAGGTCTAGGGGTAGCAGTCCCAGCAGCGCTTCCATGGCAGCAGTTGTAGTGGTACGAATTGCACCAGTTATTCCAATGCACGCCAGTCTTTGAACCCAATCTAATCTCCGTTTGATGGTTTTCTGGTCAGATTTTGGCCACCATACCACCGATGCATAGGTCAGAATCGGTCTCACCATCATCGTGTATAGCCATTATGTTAACTTCGGGGTGATACCCCATTTCAGTCCAAACACTCGCTTACAACTGGAAAGCGCTCTTTTGGCTTTCTGAATCTTGTCGTCCACATGGTCATTCCAAGTTAGTTTATTATCCAGGATCACTCCTAGATACTTAACCTTCTTGGACACGTTGATTTCATCTCCAAAAAGCCTTAGAGGTGCTAGTTCTAATCCTTTTCTCTTGTTAGTAAAGAGAATTGTATCTGATTTTGCGGCATTTATCGAAAGTCCTTGTGCCCTACACCATGCCTCTACAACTCTGAGAGCTAGCCTCATCGTGTATTGTATGGTGTCCAGGAATTTTCCACTCCTAATAATAACTACATCGTCGGCGTATCCTACAGTGTGGAGGCCTCGTACTTTGGCACTTCCTTGTTGTAGATTGATCGCTCTGTTCCTCAGAGCATTGTCTATCCAGGATATTATCTTTGGTTCGACATTGCAAGCGATTAGAGTATCTTTCAACCTATCGAAGCTTATCTTATCAAAAGTGCCTTCAATATCCATGAAGGTGGCGAGTGCCATGCCTCCTGACGAGATTTCTTTCTCGGCATGCCTAACAAGTTCATGTAAGGCTGTTTCTGTAGACCGTCCTGCCCTGTAGGCATGTTGACATCTAATTAAAGGACGAGTTGTTAGTGTCGTTCTTTCCAAAAAGTCCGCTATCACCCTTTCCATTGTTTTCAAAAGGAATGAGGTGAGGCTTACTGGTCGAAAAGACTTCGCTTCCAAATAATCCTTTTTGCTCGGTTTTGGAAGGAAAACCACTTTGGTCTCCCTCCATAGTCGGGGCACATACCCTGTGGCAAGGCATGCAATTAAGATCCCGTTATTCTTTCCAATAGTGCGTTTGTACCCCATTGGAGAAGAGCTGGGAAGATCTTATCTAGTCCTGGTGTTTTGAAGGGCGCGAAAGTATTTATTAAACTTTCCACTCCTTCACGTGTCACTATGACGCCAGCACTCAGTTTGTCGACCTCAGTTATCACTTGGTATCTTGATTCCCAAGGGTCTACAGACCTTGTGCTACCAGGAAAGTCACCTCCATCAGAGACTCTAGAGATCCTTCTATTGTATCTGGTATGGACCCGTCCCTTTTCCGGATGAGTCCTAATTTAGATACTGGATCTTCTGTATCCTGGATACTTCCGATGTCGTTCTAGTTGGTTACCTAGGATGGCAAAACGTTTGCTTGCTAGGGCTGGGCAACTACACACTATGTATGCTGCGGTTTCTGAGTCTTCAAGACAAAGTCTGCAGACATCATCGTCCGTGATACTCATTTTGTGTAGGTGGTACCTAAAGTTGCCATGTCCCGTTACCAGGGCAGTTAAACAACCAAGCGTTCTTCGTCTCATGCTCAGAATTTTAGCTGGTTTTATGCCCATTGGCTACTTTATGGAAGCTTTTGCTCACTACCTGCAGGTGAGGTTTGACCATCATTTACAATGTTCTAACTGCACCCACCTTTCGGCTTGGCTCGTCACCATACCTGTTCCCAAAGGGATGTTTGGTTCGGATCCGCAGAAATACATATCAGATCCTTTATTTGCCAAATTATCCGCTATTTCATTCTGCTCAATACCAACGTGCCCCTTAACCCACATTAGTGTTATCTCGTTTGCACGAGAGCACTCATTTAGTTTTCCGACACATTCTAATACAAGGCGGGAAGTTATATTTGTCTGTTTCATGCGCTTAATCACTGATTGGTTGTCCAAGGCTATAAGGTTTTTCTTTCCTTTCACGTTGGACTCCCTTAAGTGGTCCAGGACATGAATCACACCAATCATTTCTGATTGGTATACCGACACGTATCTTCCTAAGTGCAGTGCGCATGATTATAATAGCTTTTTCGAGTAGACTCCAGCCCCTGCTCTGCCTTCTTTCAGTGAGCCATCAGTAAAAATGCTGATGTCACTGTCCTCGCACTCTGCCTGAGGTTTTCCTTCAGCAATTACAGTTTTGTGTAACCTTTCGGTCACTCTAATCCTGTTTATGCTGTCTTTGGGCATTTGTGAATCCCTTGCTTCTTTGTGAATGATGCTCAGGATTCGTCGATGCCCAGTTTCTTCGCCGAACTTATACCTCATGGCATTATTGTTCATGCGAAGAGCTGATAGTGCTGCTGACCTGTTTACATCAAGGTCTAGGGGTAGCAGTCCCAGCAGCGCTTCCATGGCAGCAGTTGTAGTGGTACGAATTGCACCAGTTATTCCAATGCACGCCAGTCTTTGAACCCAATCTAATCTCCGTTTGATGGTTTTCTGGTCAGATTTTGGCCTCCATACCACCGATGCATAGGTCAGAATCGGTCTCACCATCATCGTGTATAGCCATTATGTTAACTTCGGGGTGATACCCCATTTCAGTCCAAACACTCGCTTACACTGGAAAAGCGCTCTTTTGGCTTTCTGAATCTTGTCGTCCACATGGTCATTCCAAGTTAGTTTATTATCCAGGATCACTCCTAGATACTTAACCTTCTTGGACACGTTGATTTCATCTCCAAAAAGCCTTAGAGGTGCTAGTTCTAATCCTTTTCTCTTGTTAGTAAAGAGAATTGTATCTGATTTTGCGGCATTTATCGAAAGTCCTTGTGCCCTACACCATGCCTCTACAACTCTGAGAGCTAGCCTCATCGTGTATTGTATGGTGTCCAGGAATTTTCCACTCCTAATAATAACTACATCGTCGGCGTATCCTACAGTGTGGAGGCCTCGTACTTTGGCACTTCCTTGTTGTAGATTGATCGCTCTGTTCCTCAGAGCATTGTCTATCCAGGATATTATCTTTGGTTCGACATTGCAAGCGATTAGAGTATCTTTCAACCTATCGAAGCTTATCTTATCAAAAGTGCCTTCAATATCCATGAAGGTGGCGAGTGCCATGCCTCCTGACGAGATTTCTTTCTCGGCATGCCTAACAAGTTCATGTAAGGCTGTTTCTGTAGACCGTCCTGCCCTGTAGGCATGTTGACATCTAATTAAAGGACGAGTTGTCAGTGTCGTTCTTTCCAAAAAGTCCGCTATCACCCTTTCCATTGTTTTCAAAAGGAATGAGGTGAGGCTTACTGGTCGAAAAGACTTCGCTTCCAAATAATCCTTTTTGCTCGGTTTTGGAAGGAAAACCACTTTGGTCTCCCTCCATAGTCGGGGCACATACCCTGTGGCAAGGCATGCAATTAAGATCCCGTTATTCTTTCCAATAGTGCGTTTGTACCCCATTGGAGAAGAGCTGGGAAGATCTTATCTAGTCCTGGTGTTTTGAAGGGCGCGAAAGTATTTATTAAACTTTCCACTCCTTCACGTGTCACTATGTCGCCAGCACTCAGTTTGTCGACCTCAGTTATCACTTGGTATCTTGATTCCCAAGGGTCTACAGACCTTGTGCTACCAGGAAAGTCACCTCCATCAGAGACTCTAGAGATCCTTCTATTGTATCTGGTATGGACCCGTCCCTTTTCCGGATGAGTCCTAATTTAGATACTGGATCTTCTGTATCCTGGATACTTCCGATGTCGTTCTAGTTGGTTACCTAGGATGGCAAAACGTTTGCTTGCTAGGGCTGGGCAACTACACACTATGTATGCTACGGTTTCTGAGTCTTCAAGACAAAGTCTGCAGACATCATCGTCCGTGATACTCATTTTGTGTAGGTGGTACCTAAAGTTGCCATGTCCCGTTACCAGGGCAGTTAAACAACCAAGCGTTCTTCGTCTCATGCTCAGAATTTTAGCTGGTTTTATGCCCATTGGCTACTTTATGGAAGCTTTTGCTCACTACCTGCAGGTGAGGTTTGACCATCATTTACAATGTTCTAACTGCACCCACCTTTCGGCTTGGCTCGTCACCATACCTGTTCCCAAAGGGATGTTTGGTTCGGATCCGCAGAAATCCATATCAGATCCTTTATTTGCCAAATTATCCGCTCTTTCATTCTGCTCAATACCAACGTGCCCCTTAACCCACATTAGTGTTATCTCGTTTGCACGAGAGCACTCATTTAGTTTTCCGACACATTCTAATACAAGGCGGGAAGTTATATTTGTCTGTTTCATGCGCTTAATCACTGATTGGTTGTCCAAGGCTATAAGGTTTTTCTTTCCTTTCACGTTGGACTCCCTTAAGTGGTCCAGGACATGAATCACACCAATCATTTCTGATTGGTATACCGACACGTATCTTCCTAAGTGCAGTGCGCATGATTATCCTAGCTTTTTCGAGTAGACTCCAGCCCCTGCTCTGCCTTCTTTCAGTGAGCCATCAGTAAAAATGCTGATGTCACTGTCCTCGCACTCTGCCTGAGGTTTTCCTTCAGCAATTACAGTTTTGTGTAACCTTTCGGTCACTCTAATCCTGTTTATGCTGTCTTTGGGCATTTGTGAATCCCTTGCTTCTTTGTGAATGATTCAGGATTCGTCGATGCCCAGTTTCTTCGCCGAACTTATACCTCATGGCATTATTGTTCATGCGAAGAGCTGATAGTGCTGCTGACCTCTTTACATCAAGGTCTAGGGGTAGCAGTCCCAGCAGCGCTTCCATGGCAGCAGTTGTAGTGGTACGAATTGCACCAGTTATTCCAATGCACGCCAGTCTTTGAACCCAATCTAATCTCCGTTTGATGGTTTTCTGGTCAGATTTTGGCCTCCATACCACCGATGCATAGGTCAGAATCGGTCTCACCATCATCGTGTATAGCCATTATGTTAACTTCGGGGTGATACCCCATTTCAGTCCAAATACTCGCTTACACTGGAAAAGCGCTCTTTTGGCTTTCTGAATCTTGTCGTCCACATGGTCATTCCAAGTTAGTTTATTAGTTGTTAGTAAAGAGAATTGTATCTGATTTTGCGCCATTTATCGAAAGTCCTTGTTCCCTACACCATGCCTCTACAACTCTGAGAGCTAGCCTCATCGTGTATTGTATTGCAAGGAGTCAACGGTAAGATTCCACAGGATTGGCGATAGTGCTCCCCCCTGTGGGCAGCCCATGACTACCCGGCCTCGTACTTTGGCACTTCCTTGTTGTAGGTTGATCGCTCTGTTCCTCAGAGCATTGTCTATCCAGGATATTATCTTTGGTTCTACATTGAGAGCGATTAGAGTATCTTTCAACCTATCGAAGCTTATCTTATCAAAAGCGCCTTCAATATCCATGAAGGTGGCGAGTGCCATGCCTCCTGACGAGATTTCTTTCTCGGATCTTATCTAGTCCTGGTGTTTTGAAGGGCGCGAAAGTATTTATTGCACTTTCCACTCCTTCACGTGTCACTATGTCGCCAGCACTCAGTTTGTCGACCTCAGTTATCACTTGGGATCTTGATTCCCAAGGGACATTGTGCTACCAGGAAAGTCACCTCCATCAGAGACTCTAGTGATCCTTCTATTGTATCTGGTATGGACCCGTCCCTTTTCCGGAGCGAAAGACCTTTAATTCTGTTTGCTAGAATCCAAGGTTCCTGCATGCTATGTCCAGTTTTTCATTCACAAAGCGCTTCGTCATTAATGCAGACGCTGCTCTGCTGTGGTGAATATTTAGCTGACACACATTGAGTTTTTCCTGGTACGGGACCACCTCCCTCCCTGGATTTGACTTCCTTGCGGTAGTCACTACCAGCCCCGTACCAGGTGCGGGGTCACTCTCACTACTGATTCTTTCGGAATTTGGCAGTTGCCGTATCAAGGCCGCAGTTGAGTTTACCACCTGCTGCCTTGACTGCCTCCTCGAACACCAGATAGTCAGTGTGACACCCGCTTTTCCTGCTGCGACAAATTTCGCAACTTGAGTGACTCTCCACTTGGAGACGTCCTTCACGCAGCTATTTCGTCGTTGCAGTCTTTTGAGGAAGGTATCTTTGTCCGCACTACAGTTGTAGATGACAACGATCATCGTCTCTTCTTCTCTCAACGCGTAAAGCGTGTCAACCTTTAGGTTCGCTCCTTCCCATAGTCCGGTTAGCTTACCTATATTTTGACACTGCCATGACTTGGATTTCTGATTCCTTCATTTTATTGCGGGAATACCGCGATTTAAGCTTACGCTGCCTGAGAACCCCACATCGATTCCGCTCTCTTCGATTGAGTCTAGTGCTGCCAGAAGTGAATCTTCAAGAAGCTTCACATGAGACCGCTCTAGGGCTCCCTCGCGCCCTGCGTCGATGATACCCATTAGCCGATCTCTTTCTGCCACTTGGGCATATGAGCTCTTGTTTTGGGGGGGTTTTTTCGTGTGTGCTTTCGCACTGCGACTCGAGCTCGGCGTCGTATCTCCTTCCTCTTTACGTGACTCGACTGGGTTAACTACCGTAGTTGGAAGTCCACCTGGCCGTATCACCTTTGGCTGTTGACTCGTCTTCTTCGGTTTAGAACCAGCCAAAACAGTTACCGAGTTTGCACTCTTAAACCTTTTGCCCGGTTGCTCTTCCTCAGCAGTTGAGTCGACGTAGCTAAGTCCACTGATCCGACTTGCAAGTTGCTCAACAGACCTAGCTCCCGCCTTGGCTGCCCTTCTCCGGATCCTCTTCTGCCTTTGCTTCTCCCGCTTGTTTATCAGGAGTTGCTCGGCATCACCGGGTGAGGAAGATTTGGCCGTGGTGACTAACCTCTCGACTCCTTGCGGGGTCTCATTTTCTATCGCCTCGGCTGCCGGTTCTTTCAAGTCTACACACTCTTTTGGGATCATGTTCCCTCCGGAGTCTTCTTCTTTCTCAGTCTGTCTCTGTTCCTGTTCGTTCCCGATCCGTATCTTCAGTCTATAGTCATCTGGTCGGTATCACTGAAAATACCGACCTCTGTTTTGGGGCTCCTAGGGCTGCCCCCGCCCTGTTCGTTGTTGTTGTTGTCCAGTTTGGTCCCACGAGTAGCAGGGAATGTCAGTTGGCCGAACCTTACCCTGATAGCGCAGCCAGGCTACATTAAAATGAGGGCTCGCCAAGCCCTTCAAGTCCGCATATTCTCAGACTGGTTACCCACCAGCCATACATTCTCGGCATATATTCCATATCGGATTGGGGTATTGTTCAACTACCACTGTCTAGGAGTTGCCTTCTCCGCAGCCCGACTATATTAGCCCCTCTTCCGGCAGAGTCATGTATGAGCATGCTGTTCCGAAGGAGGGTTTCCAGGGGGCACCGCGAGGAGGTTCCAGTCGCACTTCCACTTATTCTGGGTGAATAAGCAGCTGCCTCCCTGATGTTCTAAAGTTCACGCATAAAATATTTATTTAATAAGGGACTTAAATCTAGAAAAATACAAATTTATAATAAAGAGTTCATTCAAAAGTGTATGAGACTAAAAGGATTAGGCTGCTTTCACACCGAACGACCGACGCGAAGTGCGATGCGATATTTTCGCGACGAATTCTCGGCGAATAATACCTATTCATACCGAAATGCGATTCGCCCGCGAATTCGCAAAAACCGTTCACACCGAAAACATGAGCGAACTCGCGTTACAAGAACAAACGCCTTTGTCTCTCGTTTGTTTCACTCGTTACATTTCATATTCGTTGAAGTTCGGGGCATCGCTAGTGTTTCACGTCGTTTTCGCATCGCACGTGGGGTGTGAACGCTCTCATATGATCTCTCATTGTCTCGCCGTGCCCCATATTTCTATGCCATATTTCCATATTGGCGCTATTATTGTTTTGTATATTAGAACTTTATTTTGTAGAGATAGCTTTGATTGTTGTCCAGGAGCCAGTTAAGTTGTCTGAGTCTGTTCTTCACTTCGTTTCGCTTTTGTACTATATGGCTTTTCCAAGTCAGCTTAGAATCTATAGTCATTCATTGTATCAATTTTTCGTGATTTATTGTCGAGTATTTTGGTTCGTGTCTTCTGTTTGCACCGTTTTTTCAGTATTTATTTGGATACCCCAGGTATTGAACCAGTCTATTGTGTGGTTTATAATGTTTTGTATTGCTGACGTTGCGTTGTCGATGTTTCTATGTGAAGAAAGTATTACGGTATCATCTGAAATAGTTGTTATCATATCGTCATTTCTTGTTGGCACGGGTATGTTTGCAGTGTATAACAAATATAATAATGGTCCTAGTACACTGTCTTGTGGCACTCCTGCTTCCATTTCCTGCATTTCGGAGTATTCGTTTTTGTATTTAACGTAGAAATATCTCTTGTTTATATAGCTTTAAAGGAGGAGATAGTAGTCAAGTGGTATTTGTCTGTGTTTGTTTGTGTAAGAGTCCTTTGTGCCATACGCTGTCGAAGGCTTTTACAACGTGAAGAAATACTGCTACGCAGATTTTTTTCAATGTGTATATGTCTTTATTGTTTTTGTTTGTTTTAAGTTCTATTGAAAATAAGGACAGTGTTTTTTTTGTCCCTGTTTGTAGTATGTTTTGGATATTAGTTACTTCATGCCCTAGTTCGGCCAGTTCTGTTTTAATTTAGTTCATGACTGTAGAGTAGTGCATGTTTCTCAATATTACCTTAAATCCCCTTTGGTCTTTTGCTTTGTAGTGTAATATAGTGTTTTTATTTTTCTTTTAATAGTTTTATTATTTCAGTGTAGTTTATTGATTCTGCTGGTTGTATTTTAACTTCATAATTATTTAAGCCTTTTGATAGGAGCAATTTGAAATTGAGTTTAGGGCTTTTGATAGTTTGTTGATATATTGCACATTTTGTACATATATTGGTGGTGGCTTTGGAGTTTGTGTTTTTACTTTTGGTTTTTCATTATATGTTCCACTGTCGTTCTCCAGCTCGTCATTTGCGTCGAAGAGCAGTTCGAATCAGTTGGAGGAAGGCGGTTGGCGTTGAGTGTTAGTCGTGTTCGGGAGTGGCTGGCTTATCCAGTATTCTGTTATTGTTTTTTGGTTTACCTGCTGTGTTTTGGTCTTATGTTTTTTATTTGTGTTGGGTACTTCAGTACCCTTGATTGGAGAGTTTCGCGATCGTTTTGTTATATTTTGTGGGTTTGAAACTGAAACTGTCGAAGCTGACGTACAAACTTAGGAATCGGGTATTCGGTAATAGCTTTTACTTTGTCAGGGTCTACTTTGTAAGCTGGGGCAAGCTCAGCTGTGCAGGGTCCTTTCAAGAAATTCAATTTCTCGGTTTTGGTAAACGTATTTAGTTTATTTTGTAACTTCAAAATTGTAAGACTATAAAATTCAGAATGCGTAATTATGAATTGAGAAAAATATTATTGACGTTTTTTTTTTTGTACATACAGTATACATTTGTAGATTTACACAAATGTATGTAAATATGTGAACTAACATAGCTCGATCGAATTGTTGTTCAACTTATATGGACAGGAAGTTGTGATAGTTAACCAACAGTTAAAGAAATTGTGGTTAAAACATAAGAATGGTATCATGAATTAAGTTGTCTTACCATAAGCGTCGTACAAATAAGCTTAAGTTCCCACTGCCATGTCATGCAATCCGAGTACATCTGTATGAAAGAAAATTGTAGCTTTGGCATCATCAATGAGTCGTTCCAAGTACTGGAGACGCTGTTCTGTGAGGTCACGTCTTTGAACGTCAGGGATGGCCATTTCGCCTTTTACAAATGTCTTTATTTTGGACCATATAATTTCTATGGGATTAAACATAGGAGAATATGGTCCCAAACGAAAAACCTTAGCCCTGTTGCCCGAGGACCTGGCTACAGCTTGTTCAAGCGCTGCGTGGCAAGGAGCATTATCGCAAACAATTATCAAATCGTCTAAATTGTTTCAAAGCTTCTGCCACTTCTCAACAACAACGCCTATCCATTCACCGCACTTCTCCCTTGTGAACGGCCCTCGTTGAAGAGTCATCACTAAAACTCCGGAGGTTCTGAATTCAAAATTACGCTTTCTGAAATCAATATTACGGTTGCTGAAATCAATCTTACGGTTTCTAAAATCAATCTTCCGCTTCTGAATCTTAATTTACGTTATCTGAAATCAATCTTACATTTCTGAAATCAAAGTTACGTATGAGCATGCTGTTCCGAAGGAGGGTTTCCAGGGGGCACCGCGAGGAGGTTCCAGTCGCACTTCCACTTATTCTGGGTGAATAAGCAGCTGCCCCCCTGATGTTCTAAAGTTCACGCATAAAATATTTATTCAATAAGGGACTTAAATCTAGAAAAATACAAATTTATAATAAAGAGTTCATTCAAAAGTGTATGAGACTAAAAGGATTAGGCTGCTTTCACACCGAACGACCGACGCGAAGTGCGATGCGATATTTTCGCGACGAATTCTAGGCGAATAATACCTATTCATACCGAAATGCGATTCGCCCGCGAATTCGCAAGAACCGTTCACACCGAAAACATGAGCGAACTCGCGTTACAAGAACAAACGCCTTTGTCTCTCGTTTGTTTCACTCGTTACATTTCATATTCGTTGAAGTTCGGGGCATCGCTAGTGTTTCACGTCGTTTTCGCATCGCACGTGGGGTGTGAACGCTCTCATATGATCTCTCATTGTCTCGCCGTGCCCCATATTTCTATGCCATATTTCCATATTGGCGCTATTATTGTTTTGTATATTAGAACTTTATTTTGTAGAGATAGCTTTGATTGTTGTCCAGGAGCCAGTTAAGTTGTCTGAGTCTGTTCTTCACTTCGTTTCGCTTTTGTACTATATGGCTTTTCCAAGTCAGCTTAGAATCTATAGTCATTCCAAGGTATTTTGCTTTTGTATAAATTTTAATATTTTCGTGATTTATTGTCAAGTATTTTGGTTCGTGTCTTCTGTTTGCACCGTTTTTTCAGTATTTATTTGGATACCCCAGGTATTGAACCAGTCTATTGTGTGGTTTATAATGTTTTGTATTGCTGCCGTTGCGTTGTCGATGTTTCTATGTGAAGAAAGTATTACGGTATCATCTGAAATAGTTGTTATCATATCGTCATTTCTTGTTGGCACGGGTATGTCTGCAGTGTATAACACATATAATAATGGTCCTAGTACACTGTCTTGTGGCACTCCTGCTTCCATTTCCTGCATTTCGGAGTATTCGTTTTTGTATTTAACGTAGAAATATCTCTTGTTTATATAGCTTTTAAGGAGGAGATAGTAGTCAAGTGGTATTTGTCTGTGTTTGTTTGTGTAAGAGTCCTTTGTGCCATACGCTGTCGAAGGCTTTTACAACGTGAAGAAATACTGCTACGCAGATTTTTTTCAATGTGTCTTTATTGTTTTTGTTTGTTTTAAGTTCTATTGAAAATAAGGACAGTGTTTTTTTTGTCCCTGTTTGTAGTATGTTTTGGATATTAGTTACTTCATGCCCTAGTTCGGCCAGTTCTGTTTTAATTTAGTTCATGACTGTAGAGTAGTGCATGTTTCTCAATATTACCTTAAATCCCCTTTGGTCTTTTGCTTTGTATGTGTAATATAGTGTTTTTATTTTTCTTTTAATAGTTTTATTATTTCAGTGTAGATTATTGATTCTGCTGGTTGTATTTTAACTTCATAATTATTTAAGCCTTTTGATAGGAGCAATTTGAAATTGAGTTTAGGGCTTTTGATAGTTTGTTGATATATTGCACATTTTGTACATATATTGGTGGTGGCTTTGGAGTTTGTGTTTTTACTTTTGGTTTTTCATTATATGTTCCACTGTTTCTCGGTTTTGGTAAACGTATTTAGTTTATTTTGTAACTTCAAAATTGTAAGACTATAAAATTCAGAATGCGTAATTATGAATTGAGAAAAATATTATTGACGTTTTTTTTTGTACATACAGTATACATTTGTAGATTTACACAAATGTATGTAAATATGTGAACTAACATAGCTCGATCGAATTGTTGTTCAACTTATATGGACAGGAAGTTGTGATAGTTAACCAACAGTTAAAGAAATTGTGGTTAAAACATAAGAATAGTATTATGAATTAAGTTGTCTTACCATAAGCGTCGTACAAATAAGCTTAAGTTCCCACTGCCATGTCATGTAATCCGAGTGCATCTGTATGAAAGAAAATTGTAGCTTTGGCATCATCAATGAGTCGTTCCAAGTACTGGAGACGCTGTTCTGTGAGGCCACGTCTTTGAACGTCAGGGATGGCCATTTCGCCTTTTACAAATGTCTTTATTTTGGACCATATAATTTCTATGGGATTAAACATAGGAGAATATGGTCCCAAACGAAAAACCTTAGCCCTGTTGCCCGAGGACCTGGCTACAGCTTGTTCAAGCGCTGCGTGGCAAGGAGCATTATCGCAAACAATTATCAAATCGTCTAAATTGTTTCAAAGCTTCTGCCACTTCTCAACAACAACGCCTATCATAGAAGAGTCATCACTAAAACTCCGGAGGTTCTGAATTCAAAATTACGCTTTCTGAAATCAATATTACGGTTGCTGAAATCAATCTTACGGTTTCTAAAATCAATCTTCCGCTTCTGAATCTTAATTTACGTTATCTGAAATCAATCTTACATTTCTGAAATCAAAGTTACGTATTCTGAAATCAATTTTATATTTCTGAAATCAATCTTGAAAAGGTGTAGTCCGCGGTCGAGCATTGTTGTTGTCCTGCAAACGCAGGTGGTCGCGAACTAGTAAACAAGATCCCGTTAGGATCGGGTGCTGGTGCAATTCTTATTGCCGATGTTGTTGTTAGAGTATCTGCTTTGAGTTAGAGTTAGAGTTCTTTGTATATTAATATTTGTTGTTTGTGTTGATCCCCTCTTGTGTTTTGTTGTTGCGCATCTAATCAAGAGTCCCTGTTGTAATTGTATTTGCATTATAGATTTTGTGTGGGCTTAAATGCCTATAGCATTTGGGTCCTCACACGCCCTCCTTATCTTTCCTTTAGAAGGAAAGTACTTAAGGGATCGGACTCCGGATATATTTTTCGTATATATGGGGTTTTCTTGTTGTCCTGGGTAGTATCCATGGTATTGAAGGGTTTTAACTTGCCAATGTGGATGGTATATAGTTTTGTATCCCCTTCCCTCGGTAACTTGTTTATGACCGGTGATTTTAAATGGACTATTATACTTGCGAGTTTTTTTTTTGTTAATATAGTTCTTTATTTATTGGATCTTCTCTTCTAGAGACTAACAATAATTGTATCAAATCTTATATCTACTTATAATCTACTCCTTCATTGGGGGGAGTACTGTTGTTACGTGATCCTCCTTATCACAGGGATGGTAGGTCGTTCCTACGTAGACGGGATGTGCTGCTTGTGTACGTCAGTGCGTTCGCTAATGGGTTTGGATGGATTTGTAGCTTTTCCAGATATCTTGCTGTAATGTGTGGAATTACGTCCTTCACCAAGGGAATGTTCAGGTCTCTGTGGATATTTATATTTCGGATGTACCAAGGAGCACCCGTCATGGTTCTTAGTATCTTTGTTTGCGCTCTCTGTATGAGTTCGATATTAGTTACACATGCGTTTCCCCATAGTTGGATACCATATGTCCAAATAGGTTTTATGATGCTATTGTATAGGAGTACCTTGTTTTCTAGGCTTAGTGGAGATCTATGGTTAATGAGCCAGTGTATGGAAGCGGCTTTTAACTTGATGTGAGTTCTCTTTGCCTCAAGGTGTTTTCGCCAGGTTAGGCGCCGATCTAGATGAATCCCAAGGTATGTGACATGAGATCCTTGTGGAATAGGGATATTGTTTAGGGTTATTGTTGGGCATGTATTTGGCCTTAGTGTGAATGTCACATGTTTACTCTTTTGCTCATTAACTTTTATGCGCCAATTCGATAGCCATTTTTCTACTACTTTTAAATGGTCTCCTAGTTCAGTTGACGCTTTTGTGGGACACTTGTCGGTGCTTAGTATTGCTGTGTCATCAGCAAATGTTGATGTGACTAGCTTACTATTTGTTGGTAAGTCTGACGTGAATATAATGTACAGGATTGGACCAAGTACGCTTCCCTGTGGAACTCCCGCGTTTATTTCGAAGTCATTTGTTATATATTCCTTATATTTCACCCGGAACATTCTATGTGAGAGATACGATTTTAAGATATGATGGTAGTTTTCTGGAAGTAAGCATCTTATTTTGTACATAAGACCTTCGTGCCACACTCTGTCAAAAGCTTGAGCTACATCGAGAAAAACAGCGGAGCAGTATTTTCGGGTTTCAAATGCATTTCTTATTTCATTGGTTATGCGATTTACTTGTTCTATTGTACCGTGTTTTTCACGAAAACCGAATTGGTGGAAGGGTATGATATTCCTTTCGCGGAGATATGAAGAAAGCTTTGACAGTAGCAGCTTTTCAAATAGTTTCGACAAGCACGGAAGCAAGCTTATAGGTCTGTAGGAGGATGGTAGTGTCTTATCCTTTCCTGGTTTTGGAATCATTATTATTAAAGATTTCTTCCATGGTGTTGGAAAGTGGCCAGTTCGAAAGATAGCGTTGAATAAGCTACTAATAAAAGTTATTGCAGAATTAGGAAGTTCAGTTAGCATTTTGGGGGTTATGTGATCGTAGCCAGGGGCTTTTTTGAGATTCAGCTGCGTTTGTATAACGGTTTTGATTTCGATCTCAGTGCTAGTGATAGGAGTCATACCTTCTTGAGAGATGCAATTAAGGTAAGGGATTTGGAATCCATTAGTAGGAGGATTTGGTTGAAATACCGAACTTAGATGACGAGCGAATGCATTGGCCTTCTCCCCTTCGCTGCGTGCCCAGTTACCACGATTATCTCTAATTGGAGATTCACCTTCTACTGGTGTCTTTATGGATTTATTTGCTCCCCATAGAGAGCGTTTATTGGAACCATTAGGAGTTAGATTTTCTATATATTTGTGTTGCTCACTTTCCTGCTGCAGCCTAAGGACCTCCCTTAGTTTCCTTATTGAATCGTTGAGTCGTTCTTTCGACGCCGGGGATCTGCAGGCCTGCCATTCTCTTCTAAGGCGGCGTTTATTTATAACCAGTCTTTCAATATAACTGTTGGTTACAATTTTAATTTTTTTTGAGACTTTACCAGCAATAGGGGTTGATAATTCCGCTGCTGAGGTAACCATATCATTGAAAATATAGACAAAGTCTTCTATATCCTCCTCACACTCCAGCTCTGGATTCGTGTGGATGTGACTACTTATGTATTTTTTGTACTTCAGCCAGTTAGTTCGCGGAGAAGTCAGTCTGAATGGATATTCAATTTTTTTTGGATGTTCAAGTAAGCGGAATATTACGGGTGAGTGGTCAGATGATAATTCGAGACATGTTTCAGCTAATATCGTGTTGCTGTCTATGTGCCTGGTAATAGCGAAGTCAATTAGATCAGGAACTTTTCTAGGGTCTGTTGGCCAGTAGGTGGGTTGTCTTGGAGAGACAAAGTTTAGCTTGTTGCGGAGATTGATGATTGTGTTGTACAGTTGCCTGCCTTTTGGATTAATAAGGCGAGAGCCCCAGTGCGTGTGCTTGGCGTTATAATCGCCGGCAGCTAGGAATCTGCCTCCTAGAGTATCGAAGAAGTCTTGGAATTGCTTTTCAGGAATTGTAAAGCGCGGCGGACAGTACACTGCGGAGAGTGTCAGGTTTTTGTTGGTGCTTTGCAAGCATAAGGAGGTAGCTTGAAGGAAGTTCTTTGCATATGGCTCTAGGGAGTAGTGTTTCATACGAGTTCTGATGAGGATCCCAGTTCCTCCATGTGCTTTGCCATCAGGATGATCTGTTTTGTAGAACCTATAGCCTGGAATCCCAAAGTTATGTTTGTTTGTAAGATGAGTTTCGACAAGGAGCATCACATCAATGTCCTTTTCAGACATATAGTGTTTGAGTTCTTCTTTGTGTTGGTTGATACCGTTTGCATTCCACAGACAAATTTTTATGCTATTCATTTCTTAGTCAGGAGGACTTGTAGTACCTGGTTTTGGGTTTTGACCAGGTCTTGAATCATGTTTTGCATGGTGGTCATGAATTGTGTCATGCATTGTGTCAGTGCTAGGATCATGGTTTCGAGCCCACCCTCTTTTTGGGATGTAGATTGATCAGTAGGAGCTGAACCTGATTTTAATGCACTTGCGTAAGAAATGTGTGGGGTTATTGTATGTGGAGCGCTTGGAGGTTTAATATTGGTGTAAAGTGGGGCTGTATTTCTCGACTTGCTTTGAGCGGAATCCTTGCGTTGACCTAGTCTTTCTTTCAAGTCTTTATAGACTGGACATCCTCGATAGTTTGCAGTGTGATTACCACCACAGTTGCTGCACTTTTTCGTTGAGGTATCTTCTCGATTAGAGGTGCACGTTGAAGAATGATGGAGTTCGCCACAAGCTACACATACTGTTCGTAGGGTGCAGTAAGACTTAGTGTGACCATATTCTTGGCAATTAGTGCATTGTACTGGGCCATTCCGTTTGTGGGGCTCCTCAACTGATATCCTGCGGTGGAGCAGGTATTGCAGTCCATAGATGGGATGGGTTTCATTTTTTTTCAGTTTGAGCTGGTCTGGAGATAGTTCAACCTTGAACATTGGTTGTGGGATTTTGTTTTTGTTTTTGATGTTTATTACTATCTTGGCGTTAAAGCCATTTGCTTGTAGTGCCTCCACAATTTCTTTCGTGTCTACATCAGCTTCTATGCCCTTGAGTACAACAACTAGCCCTTTACTACTTTTGAGTTGGTATGTGTAGTAGTTTTTACCATGGTCGTTCAGGAATTTTGCTACTTCACGGTAGTTATGTTCGGAGTAAATCTGAATTTTTGTCTCGTGGATATTTCCTTTGGTTATGGGAACAATATGGAAGGTATTGAGACCTATGAGACTTGTTAAACTTTTTACCAAATCATTGGAGCTGCGTTCGCGCAGGTAGATTGGTGGAGGTTTAGTGTTTTTAACACCAAGGACGTTCTCAGTAGTACTTGTTCCTGGTTGGGACTGGACGCTGTCGCTTAGAATAGAAAAACGGTTATTACTAAGCGGATTAGTGGTTTGAGGCTTTTTTGGAATATTACCACTATTACCTTTTTCCGGGCTCAACTTCCTTTTTACCTGAATGTAGCGATCCATTCCTGTTTGCACAATAGATTTGTACTTACCTTTTTCCGAGGTGACCGTTTTCGCAGTTAACGTCGATGCTGCTAGGGTATTGAGGTTTTTCGATAAATTTCCCACTGGATTGCATGATGCAGTTGCACCGGAGGGGAGAGGGGAGGAGCATTGTGAGCTCCACTTTGCCGTTGGTAGCGGAGCTGCGTGCGAGACAGAGACCGAAGCAGAGAGCTTGCGTGCAGCTGTGGCTGGAGAGCCTGCATGCTCTCTCTGCACGTTGTTGTTCCCTGAAGCAGTAGCTAGTGCTGCGGGAGTGGCAGTTAGAGCTCTCTCGTCGTTTGCTTTGCTCACTTCGCGGCGAGCTAGTAGCGCGGGAGAGACTGATGCCGTGTGCTGTGCTTCTGCACCGCTCTCGGCAATTAGCATCGATGCGCTTAATAGCGCGGCACTTTCATCTGAGCGAGATGGAATCGGATTTGGATTCGCCGCGTTTAGCAGAGGACGGTGCACTTTTTTCGGAGAGTGTCCGACACTCATTTTGTTTATTGTTTACTTTTGATTTCAAGACAGAGCAAGAGGCAAAGCCTGCCGCTTGTTTGAAAAACACTCGAGCGTATTGTTCTTTATGATTCGATTATTTTTGGTATTAAACTACGGATTTAAACACGAAGCTAAATCAAACACGTCCGCACTGTGTGTTGACTCCAGAAATTGCGAGTTTGACGGCGAAGTTATCGATAGCTTTGGATAAAACGTGTTGTTTCCGGAGTACCAATTCGTCCTTGGATTATAAAGGCTGGTGTATATCCTGTGGAGTCGGACACACATGTGTTTATTTTCAGGCTTGCTTGCAAAACTGCGCGATCATTCTTTTAATTGTTCTGTTGGCCCTTTCCGTCAGATTTTCCTGTGGGGTATAAGAGCTCGTAAATTGATGTCTGACCCCGAATTTTCCAGGAACCTTCTAAAGGCTTTGCTGGTGAAGTGGGCTCCGTTATCCGAAGTGAGGATTTTAGATACTAAAAATCTAGCCAGATCTTGTCACGAAATGCTTTCTGTATGCTGTCGCTGGTAACTTTTCGTAATGGGATTATTTCGGTTCATTTAGAGAACGAAAAATACGCACAGCAATGTGTTTCCCTGTTTGTACCCAAAGTTCTTTTGGGATCTGGGACAGCATTTTCCCCGCTGGTTGTTGGCCGTTCTTGAAAGTTTGGCAGGTGTGGCATGCACGTACGTGCGCTTTCACGTCCCTGGCCAGCTACTCGGACCATGGTCCTCCCCACATGCCCCGCTTCTTGGTTGTCATGATTCTCGGTTAGTACTCGCACCAGCGAAGCTTTCGGGACACAGAGTTTCCACGTGATGCAATCTTCATCTGTTCGTATCGGTATTCTGCGATACTGTTTTCCGTCCTGTATGAAAAAATCGGGTATTTGACTGACTGTGCATGGATTTCTGCCATTTTTTTGGTGATCAAACTGTCAACCTCGTTGTTCTCCCTTACTTGGGCCAATGTTTCGATTGGTTGCCTCGACAGGGTGTCCGCCACTACATTCAGCTTACCTCTTCTATATGGGACGTCAACCATGTATTGTTGTAGTTCCAGCGCCCATCTTGCTATCCGTCCGAAGGGGCTCTCAATGCTATTCAGCCATTTTAACGCTAGGTGGTCAGTGAAGACCGGTAGCCTTCCAAGTATGACCGCATCTTACGAATGCTCCAAACTATGGCTAAGCATTCCTTTTCTGTGGATGATTAGTTCTTCTCGGCAGTGTTTAGGCGTCTGCTGGCGTAGGCCAGGATAGCCCTAAGTCCATAGTCGTTGGCATCGGTCTGTAGTGTAAAAGGGTTCTCGAAGTTAGGGCAAGATAGGACAGGGGCTTGAGTCAGAGCTGTTTAAGCCCTTCGAACGCGTTCTATTATTCCGATCCTCACTTCCAGTGTCTGCCCTTCTTTAACATTTCGGTTAGTGGGTGTACTAGATCTGCGAAGTTGGGAACAAACCGCCGATACCACGAGACGATTCCGAGGTATCGTCATAGCTCACGGAAATTTGTTGGTGGTTTCAATTGTTGGATTGCTGCGATTTTGTCTGGGTCGGTATGAATTCCTTGGTCGGGCATAACTGCAGTTTACGACCCCCCTTCTGATATGTACATATCATAACGCCAAAATATCTCGTTGTGATTTCCCCCAATTTGGGAGAAAATGGGGGTCAAAGTTCAAAATTGGGGCCACCCCCAAATCCACAAATGTTATCCAATCTAAAACATATAGATATCGAAAGAAAGGTAATTAAACTCTCTAAAAAACTGCATTTAAAGATTTTTCAAAATTATAAACTTTTAACTGAAGGCTCGATACAATCTTTGTGTAATAAATCGTCCAGCTCTTGGCTAATTATTTTCTGGATGGCGGGGGTCTTTGGGTATTACCGCTGTTTTCTTGGTCGGTCGTCCTTCATTATTATTTTGTACGTGGTGGTATTTGAGGTACCTTCAATGTCTTTAAATTTCTCTAGTTCTGAGTTAAGAAATTCTTTGATCGTGTTCTTTGTGTCCTACTTTGCTGAAGTACGGACTATAGTGCAGGTGTGTTTGTTGATTCGCCTGATTTGTTGATCTACAAATCCGTACTATGGTATTGACTCGTCTCTGTTTTCCGTCTGGTCCGACCTTCTCTACGTATGCTAATAAAGCTTCTGGTGGCGCCGGTATCTAGGGTGGTGATTATTGAGTGCCGTCCCAGAAGTACGTTGGCGGAGATGTGTCGGTTAAGCTTGTGACGCCCAAATTTTCCCTGGCAAATTTGGGGCACATACCACCCACACTACCCCTCTCTAATCCTTCTCTAATCCCTACCCCGTCCATGAAATATATATATATAGTTTATATATATATATATATATATAGTTTATATATATATATATACATATATATATATACTGAGGAGGAGGACTGAGGGAGTTTGTCTGAGGGTTTGAGGGAGACTGCTGTGTTCGAGCGAGAAACTTTTTGGCTGCATTTCCTTTAAGCTTCTTTAGGTGATGAACAATGCGCCGGGCGCCTGCCATTGGCAGCGACGACACCAGCAACACTGTGTACACACTCACACCAGCAACAACAAGAACACCGACACCCCAATACCAGCACGAGCACCAACAACAATAGCAAAACCAACACACTTGCAATGTAGGGAAAAAGTTGCAGAAGTAGCGCAAACATAAAATTCATTTAAGAAGAAAATTTTTACGCAACTTCGCTTTCTCGTTACTGTAGTTGCAGTTGCTCTCATCCTACCCCCATCCATTGTTGTTGTTGTTGTACTAGCTATTGTTGTGCTCGATGTTGTTGTCGCTGTTATTGTTGTTGGTGTTTCCTCTTGCTCAGGATGCAATAAATTCTGATAGTTTTTGTCGAGTGAACGAGCAAAGACGCCAGGCGAAAAAGAGTGAGTAGGGAGGAGGGGCGTCGCAGGGGGTGTGGGGTCGAAGTGAAGGACGCGGACGCCTCGCAAGACAAAGAGCGGGCGAGCGGTGGGTGGGTTGGTGGTAGAATTGTTGTTGGTTTTGGGGGAAGAAGGAGGAAGGTTAAAATTAAATGCACTGCATGAGCGTTTTGCTCAAAATGGCTGCTTTTAACACCACGCTGCGATGCGCCCCCGACCACTCTGTGTGTGTGTGTGAGTCTGTGTGGTTGTGTGTATTTACGCGAATGTGGGCCAAACACCCGCCCCACCCACGATGACGTCGACGCCGCCGATAAGTCCTTTGTTGCGTTTTCGTAATGAAAAAGATAAAACTTGCAGGCACTTTATCTGTCTCCCTCCCTCTCCACTTCCTCCCCCGCATCACACTGATTCCTCTACAGCCGGCGCAGTGAAATTGAAAAAGTTTGAACGCAGCAACGTCGTGGCCGTCTGCCCCCGCAACGGTCCCGCCCACTCGCGCCCTCCTCAAGTTGCACACTCAAGTTCCTGATGAAGAATGATTTTCGGAAATTATTGGATGTTCAATTAAATTTATGAGCGGAAGTCGCTCCGACACACATTCTTCGCGAGCGCGAACCGATGTCGGCCACGAGTCCTGGGAATCCTTTTCTTTCATTTCATCCCACCTTTTCTTTCACTCAGCCTTCCTCTTATCTTTTCACTTGCCCTTCCTCTCACCATTTTGCTCATTCTTTAACTCGTTCTTAACTATATATATATATATATATAGTTTTAATTGTTTGTATTATTATTTTAAGTTACTATTATGAATATTGTCTTTTGTTTATAAATTGTATTAGAGTTAAGTTCTTTTGAATTAAAAAAATGAATTGTAAATTGTGAATTGTTGTATTATGTTAGTATAATTTAACCACAGGGCACTAACCGAGTGCACCCTGATCGCACTCGAAGAGCCGAGGGCAGTTGCACCCACGCGCAACTGTCCTCGATCTCTTTTGCCGCCGACCATCGCAGGGACCAGACCGCTGAGGATCCTAAGGTAACACGCAAAAATTTAATTTACATATTGTTTTCTGCGTCGAGGGCTGGACAATTCGATTCACCCCTGTTCCGCCGACAGAAATCTAGCCCCGATTTCCATCGAGGAATTCGGCTCTCAGATTCCCCCACGCGGATTACGTGATAATATCCGAATTCACGGTTGTCGCGACGAGCACGCGCTCAGAGCGGACGGTCAAAGTTCGGAATCGCCAAATTCCACTTCGACTCGCTCGCCGTGCAACGACGTCGTACACTATTAGCGCGGTCAGAGCGAGCTCGACACAGAGCGTCGCCTCATACTCGCTCGAACGAACCCAGCAACAACGACAGCGGACAACGAACACAGCGTGGAACCCAGCAACAACGACAGCAGAGAACGAACACAACGTGGGACAACAACAACGGCAAAGGCGAGTGAGCGAACGCAACGCGGGACAACCACAACGGCGACGGAGAGCACAGCGAAGGCAAGCGAGTACAACGCGGGACAACAACCGACACGACCTGCCGACACGATTCCTCGAGACATTGGAGGACGAAGTCCGTCGTCGAGTCCAACGGCCGAAGGAGCCGTTCAAGGACTACGTATTAGCCATGCAAGGGCTGATGAGGCACTTGCCATACGACGCGTCGCAACAGCTCGAGCGAATTTATCGCAACTCACATTCCGACTACCAATGGTACGTCCGCCGGCGGGACTTTGCGAACCTAGCCGAACTAATGAACCTGGCCGGGGACTTGGAGGGCATTCGCGAGGTACCGGTTAACGCTCCGCAGCGCGATGCACGGCCGGAACCTCGCCGACGCGTGGGGTACCCAACCCCGGGAGTCCGGCCGGAACAACATCGGCGAGCTCGCGACGAGCCCGGCGAATGGTTCTCCAACCCACAGTCGGCCTGCCGGAATTGCGGCCAGCAGGACCACCAGGAGAGGGCCTGTACGAACCCACGGGTCTATTTCTGTTGGATATGCGGACGCCGAGGCATACGCACAGTCGACTGTTGACGACGAGAGGCGGGAAACGCGAGGGGGGGCCGATCCGGACAGGTGGCCAACGGTCCCCCAGAACAACTCAGCCACCAAGCACAGTAGGCGTACTTCGAGCCGACGCCCACCACATCTTCGCGGATATCACGCTGGCAGGAACTCAAGTCGAGGCAACCTTCGACACCGGCGCGTCCAAGAGTTTCCTCAGCGAAGGATTGGTGGCGCGGTTGGGTATTCCCGTCCGACGGACCAGGGAGATAACCAGCATCACCCTCGCCAACGGGAGTACCCGACTATTAAAGGAGGTAGCCGAGGTAGAGGTTTGTCTGGGCAGCGTGCGGTGTAAGTTCCAATTTTTAATTATGCCAAATTCCTCGGAGGAGGTCCTACTAGGCCTCGATTTCTGCATCAATGCGGGTGGCGTTTTTAGTTGAGGCGGAGCCACGATTGATCTAACGCAGGTCAAGCCTATGCGTCGCAGCGCGACAAAACCCAAAGCCGAGAAGATGGAGGAGATCCAGCAGTTTCTGGACGCGGAGCTAGCTCAGTTCCGAGATCTGACGGGGACCACCACCATCGCCTCGCACCGCATCGTCATGACCGACGACCGTCCCATTAAACAGCGTTATTTCCCTCGCAACCCCGCCATGCAGGCCGTAATTAACGAAGAAGTCGATAAGCTGCTCGCCAAAGGTTGCATCGAACCCTCCCACAGCCCCCATAGCGCGCCGATCGTCCTCGTCCGCAAGAAGTCGGGGGCATGGCGGCTGTGCATCGACTATCGCCAATTAAATAGTCGTGTCCGATGCCTACCCCTTGCCGAGGATTACGCACATCTTGGACCGCTTGAGGGAGGCCAAGTGTGTCAGTAGTCTTGACTTGAAGGACGGGTACTGGCAAATACCGATGGAGGAGGTGAGCAAGCAGTATACGGCGTTCACTGTTCCCGGAAGGGGATTGTTTCAGTGGCGAGTGATGCCATTCGGGCTCCACTCCGCCCCGGCCACATTTCAACGGGCACTCGATAGCGTTATCGGCCCGGAAATGGAGCCGTATGCATTCGCATATCTTGACGATATAATCGTCACCGGCGCCAGTCTCGAAGAACACCTTCAGAATCTGCGGGAGGTTTCCGAAGACTCAGAGCGGCCAACTTAAGGGTGAACCCCGAAAAGTGCAAGCGCTTTAAAACAGAGGTCAAGTACTTGGGCCACGTGGTTACCGCCGAGGGGATCCGGACGGACCCCGATAAGATAGCTGCGATACAAGACTTGAAATCCCCCGGCGTTCGACGTTTCTTGGGTATCTCGTCGTGGTACCGAAGGTTCGTACCCGACTTTGCGACCATTTCTCAACCCCTTACGGCCTTGCTTAAGAAAGGTAAGCATTTTAAGTGGGGGGGGCCCCAACAAGCCGCACTCGATCTGCTGAAAGTGAAGCTGACTCAAGCGCCGGTCTTTGTGTGCCCCGACTTCACACAACCTTTCACGCTGCAGACCGATGCTAGCGACGTTGGCACTGTCCTGACGCAAACGCTTGACGGGGCGGAACGGATGGCCGCATATGCGAGTCGGCACCTCAATCAGGCGGAAGGGAACTACTCCCCCACGGAGAAGGAGTGCCTCGCGATCGTCTGGGGAATACGGAAAATGCGGCTGTACCTCGAAGGGTACAAGTTTTCCGTCATCACCGACCACCTCTCCCTCAAATGGCTTAACTCGATTGAGAGCCCCTCAGGACGGGTTGCGCGTTGGGCCCTCGAATTACAGCAGCACAATTTCACCGTGCAGTATCGACGCGGTAAACAGAACGTGGTTGTCGACGCTCTGTCACGTGAGCCCATGAAATCTGTTATCGGCACCCAGCTGCGGGAGCGGGTGTTGAAGGAAAACCATGACAGCGCCAGCGCGGGTCATCAGGGGATCCGAAAGACTATCGGACGGATAGCGAATCGGTACTACTGGCCACGGATGTTTCGCGACATCACGCGATACGTCTGCCAATGTCCCTCCTGGCAGCAATACAAGAGCAGCCTGCAAGCGACAGCCGGCCAGATGCTCACGCGACTCCCCGAGGCCCCTTGGGTTATACTGTGCGCTGACTTCGTAGGGCCACTTCCACGCTCCAAGCACGGCACCACCATGCGGCTCGTCCTTTTCGACCGATTCTCAAAGTGGACGGATCTGGTTCCGGTCGCCGGTCATTGTGCAGCTCAAAGCGGAGGGTGATCGCCGCGGCCGCACCGCCCACGTTAGCGAGCTGAAGCCATACCACGACTCGCAGCTTCCCGGGGGGAAGGCCGAATAGCCAACCGAGAACTAACGCCGTCTCCCTTTTTCGTTACAGATAGCAGACGCACCGCAGAAGGAGAAAAAAAAATGGAACGCAACGCAAACAAGACGGACCAGAAGCGTCCGGACGGCCCGAACCCCGACTTGCTGGCCCAGATGACGGGAATGACCCTCGAGGGCCGCGTGTCCGACAGGCCCGGACTAGCAGCCACCGCGTGCCGCGCAGGCAGTCTCATGGCTGTGCTCCAGCGAGCCGACACAGGACGCCGGTCACCAGCGTCACTGACAACCCCGATCGCCAACAGGGCCGGACCAGCAGCAGCCGTTGGCCGCGCCAGCCGGATTGCGGCCTTGCTCGGACAGGCCGAGAGGGAGCACCAGGCAGTAGAGCGGCAGCAGGCCCTGGGAGTCGCCAGCCAGAAGCGAGCGATGGAGACCACTTACAACAGGTGGACGGGGGTCAGCCGAACCTCCACGGCCACCCCGGTCGTCCCGCCGTCCGGATCGGAATTCGACTCCAACACCGGTCTGAGCGACTGCAGCAGCGACACCAGCCGCAAGCCCCGCCGTCGGGCCCACGGAAGCGCCCGGCTGGCCCCGACCGCGTGCTTCCCGGGCCTGCCTACCGCCGTCCGTTTGGTTGCACCGTATGCGAGAGCTCAGCGGAGGCTGGCTTGCGAGGGTGCCACTCCGCACCCTCGACCTGATCCGCCAGTCCATCACGGGGGAGCTGCGGGATATGACGCACGGACAGTAGAAGCGCTTCCGGCGTTGGGTCTACAACCGGCCCTTCACGTTCGTCCTCACGGCACAGGGCCGGCTAACGGTGACCGCCGGCGAAGAGGTCAAGCGGCGGCACAGGAGGACCCCCCGGAAGTAGGGGGGTAATGTGACGCCCAAATTTTCCCTGGCAAAGTTGGGGAACATATCACCCACACTACCCCTCTCTAATCCTTCCCTAATCCCTACCCCGACCATGAAATATATATATAGTTTAGTTATGATTAATTTTTTGTATTATTATTTTAAGTTACTATTATGAATATTGTCTTTTGTTATATAAATTGTATTAGAGTTAAGTTCTTTTGAATTAAAAAAATGAATTGTTACCAATTGTTACTAACCGAGTGCACCCTGATCGCACTCGACGAACTTTCGACGAACACGGTTGTCGCGACGAGCACGCGATCAGAGCGGACCGTCAAAGTTCGGAATCGCCAAATTCCACTTCGACTCGCTCGCCGTGCAACGAGCGAGCTCGACACAGAGCGTCGCCTCATACTCGCTCGAACGAACCCAGCAACAACGACAGCGGACAACGAACACAGCGTGGAACCCAGCAACAACGACAGCAGAGAACGAACACAACGTGGGACAACAACAACGGCAAAGGCGAGTGAGCGAACGCAACGCGGGACAACCACAACGGCGACGGAGAGCACAGGGAGGCGAGCGAGTACAACGCGGGATAACAACAACGACAAAGGAGAGCGTAGCGTAGGCGAACAGTCACAACGCGGGACAACCACAACGGCAGCGGAGAGCACAGCGAAGGCGAGCGAGCGCACCGGAGGACAATAACATAAGTATTGATTAGGTGGTGATACAGTGGAGAAAAAAAAAGAATAAAGTGAACTACGAAATCTAATCCGACACTAGCGTTTCCTTAAACAAATAAATTTTGGAACGGACCCTGGGCAACGGCGAGCGTGGCCCAGGAATTCAATCGTTACAAGCTGCCGTAGAGCAGTTACTGGGTACGATGGGTGTTTCCATGCTGCGGTTCCTCCTTCCCTCATTCCTGATTGTAGTTGTTCGTATGCCTCCAACAACAATCAATAACACGCGTTGCTGGCCGGCCACTCTTTTTTTGCCGGCTGTTTCGATAAATTCGCTCTACCATTGATTCTTCTGTGTGTCCAGTGCGTCGCATCATGTCTTGTAGGGCATACATACTCCTTGAAGGGCTCGGGGTTCCTCTGTTGACGTTGCCTGATCTCATCCTCTAGGCGCTCGAAGTATCTTATCGGTAGGAAAAACAAGAGGAAGTCACTCTTGAACACCCTTGGGTAGGAGGTCTGTGCATAGTCCGTATACCTCGGAGAGTTCTTCCACTCTCTCGAAGAAGACGAGGGGGTCGCGGCCTCCGTCGAATTTTAACGATAATTTTCTTACCATGTCAATCACCATTGAGTACGGCTGGCTGCTTGATATTGGTAATATTGGTTTCAATTACTCTCGGGATGGGCTGTGGTAGCAACTGCACGTGAAATGCTGATGATGAGTGGAGCGGTGAAAAGGCTCTCGTATGGCGCTTTTCCAGCTCCTGGAGCCGTTGGTTCTCTTCTGGCGTGTGGATTTACTCCGTTATGAAGTTCGCCAAACGTTTTCGGAGCTCGTTCACGGTCCCTATGTCCTCGAGGCCAAAGTCCGCAGCGTAGCTTATCAACTCCTCTTTGATAGGCACATGAGCTAAAATTGAAAGAAGCTTAGTATAAATTTTGTCTTAAAAAATAAAGAATATAAAAATCAAAAATAAACCTGAAAATGTTCATATTTAGTTAAATCCGCGAAGCTAGTGATTTCTCTCTTTTTAAGTGGAATATATAGTCGGTGCGGTATCCTGTAAAACATAGTGAAAAATCTCAACTTTTATTTTCCCGCCTTCTTCCTTCTTCGGCTGAGTGATTCTCACATACTTGTCCGGTGGTAAACAACGGTGAGCTGGCTTGACAGGGCGAGAAATTGTATGCTTATTTTTTCCAGATAGCTTACCCCACTTCACTGCAAATCCTCTGCCAACTACAGCGACCCACTCGATCGTTCGAACAAATTCACATTCGGCTGGTGTTCCGCTTGAGGCCGCAGCTGACAGATAGTTTCGCTATAAGTCTGTGCACGCTGTGCTCCGCACTTCTGCCGGACTGCGGTCGCGGTGCGCCGTTCAACTGTTGCTCCAAAACCAGACTCCACGAGAGCTGTTCGAGCACATACGTACAATTCTTCTTTTCTTTCTAGTGAGCCAAGATACCTCTTCGCATGTAAATCTGTTCTGTTCTGCCTGTGCTATCATTTAGCCAACCACCAGATCGGTGGGCCACTGACTCTTAAACCGTCAAAAAAATCCAGTGGTGGTACCGTGATCGTGCGTAGGGGAACGACGTCACCTACGATGATAAAATTTTGTCAAGCACAAATATGGACGTCGGCACGCCGACATTTAGTGTCGACGACATGCCTGCCAATCCCTTCCAGCGAAGTTCTTGACTGGAACGTTCGCCAGTGAAACTTGCAGTGGTTGTGTCACACGAGCGATCAAATTCTTCGCCACCAAAGATGGTAAGACGATATACGAACGCTCCAGAAGACGCGTTTGTGAGCCTCGGCGATAAGCTAAAGAGCTAATTATAATGATGGCCGATAATAAGAAACCCACAGTTGTCCAACATATGATGAAACTCGTCAGTGATATGCTGGTGCACCATTAAGAAGTTGGAAAGCGCATAAAGAAGCCGAAGTAGCTGTCCTGCACAGATGACAGCACACAGACTTCACCTCACCTTGAGTCCAAAAAGGCACCCAACGAGGTAGTAAACTGGACAATCATTGCCAAAAAAAAAGAGGACAGTTTGAAGGCGAAATTATCTCAACACGAGACACCGCTTTCATCCAAGCCTGCAGAATGGATCACTGTCCGGGCTAAGAAGCACCAACCAAAAAAGTCGAGAAAACCATCAGAAAAACCTGAGGATATAATCATCGAGAGAGCTGGAGACCTCTCTTACATTGATATTCTTAAAAGAGTCAAAGGAGACCAACAGTTAACCCAACTCGGTGAAAACGTGGCCAAAATCCGAAAGACTGCAAAGGGTGAAATGCTAATCACTCTCGTCAAAAATCGAGATAGTAACGCCCAGTCTTTCAAAAGGCAGATAGAGAAATCGCTAGGGACTAGGCTAAAATTAAAGTATTTGGCTGCGATGAATTTGTCGAAGTCAAAGGCCTAGATGAGGTCACAGCCAGCGAAAAATTGTAAAAGCGGTTAACTCTCAGCTCCAAACTAGGGCAATTGGGATGGAATCGACGAGAAAGAAAATCCTTCCTTCCAGCCTATGCGTTCCGACTAAAATAGCAAAAACCCTGCTAGAAAAAGGGAAAATAAAAATCGGCTGGTTTTTGTTACAGTTGCTTCCCCCCTAGCTTAAGTGAAGAGGAGTTCGAGAGAGAGCTTGGTGAGTTAAGCTATAGAAAACAAAACAAGTGATTTTAATGCCTGGGGCAGAAGGGCTACAAACCCCCGAGGTCATTCCATACTGAAGGCGTTTTCGGTCCTTGACGTCGTCCTCTTTAACGATGGAAGGGAAAATACTTTCGAAAAACTTTCTTTCTTTACTTAGTGACGCCCAAATTTGGGGCACACATAATGTCCCTTCCCCTTATGCTATTGCTAGATTTAAGTTATAATGAATTGTTAATAATTAGTTTGTAGTCTACATAGATTAGTTAGTAATTACGCGAGGAATCAAACGCACCACTGGGTGCATTTGACGAACTTTCGATCTTCGATTTCGGGTTCGAAGATCGAGAATTCACGAAGAAAGCCGACGGCAGCTACACCCACGCGCGGTCTAACGCGGTCTCTTCTTTTGCTGACCGCCGTGGACACCAGATCGACCGAGGTAAATCAAAGATTCTAACTGTTAGCGGTTTTTCGCTGGCCGAAATCCGGGCGCCGAATTCGAAAGGGGAATTCGACGCTAGGATTTCACGCACAATGTAAGTGCAATCCAGTGACGCCGACTAAATCTGGTTTCGTCCGTCCGAGAGAAAGACGTCGCATCGTGACACTCTGCGGCGGTCACCGGTTCGACGGTGACGTCACGCACAACCAGCGGCCACCCGACGTCGGGACAGCAAAAATTATCGTCACTTGCGCAGTTTTCCTCAAGCGACGTCATAGCCCTTCGGCTTGCGACGGTTCCCGCAATCACAGCGAACATCTCTCCCTTCTCTCGGCGTAACAACAATAGCAACCGTGCTCTCGACGGTGCACTCTCACCCAACAACAATAGCAGAGTCTTCAACGGGAGTGTCTCGAACGGCGAGCGCAGCGACGGTACACTTGCACTCATCGACAATAACAACAGCAGGGTCTTCAACAGCGAGCATCGCGACGTGGACAACAACAGCGGCGGTGGAATGACACGGCTACAACAGCAACGACAGCGGCGGGTATATCGATGGGTAGTGTTAAGTGAATAATTATAATGAAATATAGAAAATAATAAAACTAAGTGAGCTATAATTTCCAACACAAGCGTTTTCCCCGCGAATATAAATATTTGCAACGAACCCTGGGCACCGGCGAGCGTGACCCAGGATTTGAATCGTTACAACTTTCGAGAGGCTCTATTATCGACATCACGTTTGTTAGTACATCGTTTGCGAAACATTGCGGGTGATGCTCAGCCAGATCTACACATGTAGCGACCACCGCGCAATAATCACGGAAGTCAACTACAGAGGTAAAACATACATAAAAGCCAAGATCCGGTGCCCAAAGCAAAAGCACGTACGCTGGATACGGAACTTTTTATGTCCATGATGGTAGACAGTAGCATCAGTCATGGCTATGTTGACGACCAAGCACATCAGCTAATCACACTGATCTGCGATGCCTCCATGGTACGACGCTCGTCCCTATCGCATCGTAAACCAGCGTACTGGTGGAACGATAAGATGGCGGAGCTGCGAAAAAAGTGTATATCAGCGAGACGTACTCTGTCAAGAAGAGAACTGTAGAAGGCAATTCGCTCGAGTAAGTCGGCATGTTTCCAGAAGCTGTGCGACGACGCGGACAAGAATCCGTGGGGAGAAGCGTACAGAGTAGTTATTGCAAAACTAAATGGAGCCAAAATGGCAGCCACAACCTCTCCGGTGCTAATGGCGCACGTGGTAGAATCCCTTTTCCCAAAAAGAACACTTATCCCCGCATGCCCCAGTGAAGCTATTTATGATATCCCCTTAGTTACACATGTGGAAGCCAGCGGCCCGGGAATCTGGCAAGAACAAAGCGCCAGGACCTGATGGTATCCCAAATGATATTGCCAAGCTGGCCATTATGGCGAGACCACAGCCCTTTGTAGATATTTTCAACAGCTGTCTAAAAGGCGGTGTCTTGCCGAAAATCTAGAAGAAACAAAAGTTGGTACTGTTACCGAAACCCAATAAGGGTGATCCAAGCTCGTACAGACCTCTCTGTATGATTGATACACTGGGAAAAATACTTGAGCGCATAATAAGGGATCGACTAGAAAGACATATAGAAGCGATTGGAGGAATCTGCGCAAATCAATTTGGTTTTAGAAAGAAACGCTCCACAGTTGATGACATCTTAGAAGTTACAAATATTGCAAAGGAGGCAATAAAGGGGGAGAGATGGCGATACGGTAAAGAATACTGCGCAGCTATAACCTTCGAAAATGCGTTCAACTCAACCAATTGGGCACATATCATGGATGTGCTTCACCAATTACAGACTCCGAAATACCTCTGGTGCGTCACCAAAAGTTATCTCTCGGACAGAGTCTTAGTCTATGACACAGATGAAGGACTAAAGACCTATAAGTCACGGCTGGAGTTCCCCAGGGATCGGTTCTGGGGTCTCTTCTATGGAATATTCTCTATGATGGAGTCTTGCGCCTCCCAGTCCCAAGAGGAGTGCGCATAGTGGGGTATGCGGATGATATTGTAGTAATTGTTGTAGCCAAAACGACGGGTGAAATCCAGCAGATCACCACCATGGTTTCTCAGTGCATTAAGAAATGGCTCGAAAGGCGCAAATTACAGCTAGCGAGTCATAAAACCGAAGCTGTGTTTATAACAAGCAAGAAGAAACGGGAAGAGTTGGAGCTAATCATAGTCGGCCACCTCATCAAAACCACACGGCGTTCGCACGAATCATGGCAAAAATAGGAGGGCCAACCCAACAAAGATGGCTGCTACTGGCCCAAGTAACGCAGTCTATAGTGATGTATGCATCCCCAGTATAGTACGAAGTACTAAACATGTCGACACATCTGAGGAAGGTCACTTCAGTCATCAGATCAAGAGTGCTTAGGGTATGTTGCGGATTTCGTACGATATCTTTCGAGGCCGCATGTGTTATTGCCGGACAATTACCCCCGGACATTCTAGCCAGCGAGCGGTCGGCCTACAATCTCAGATTGAGGCTGGGAAGGAAACTAAAAGATCGGGTAAAAACTGAACTCCGATCAAATAGCTTTAAAAAAAGGCAACATCGATGAGACAATGCGACCACCGGCAGACACACAAAGTTATACCAAACATAAAAAATTGGATAACACGCAAGCATGGAAGTTAGCTTCTATGTAACACAGATCCTAAACGCCCACCGATGTTTTAGGGATTACCTGTTCAAAATTGGACATGATAGCGACCCGAATCGCCCGGTCTGCAGCGATATTCGGGAAACAGCAAAACATGTGTTACTACAATACCCAAGGTTCATAGACAAACGGCGGCTGATAGAAGACCTAATTGAGCCAGACTTCGAAGTCAACCAGATGATTCCAGCAATGGTAACAGATCGTAACAATTTTTTAATTTTTAAGGATGTGTGAAAATGATAATGGATAATGAAAACCTTGAAGGTAGCAGAACGGCAGCGGGCTGTCGTTTTACAAACGAACTCGACATTATGATAACTGACGCTTTGAGTTTCTAGTACTTTACTGTTCCCTGACGTAATACTTAACGGTGGTTCCGGGGGAATTTACCATGCGGATTTCAATTGATTAGGAATATTTTCGGAACTGCGAACCAACGGCATTTTTAGGTCGTAGAGAAAACCAAATGTATATAAAATCGAGAAAGCATAAAAAAATATATATTATCGAGAAGCTATAAAATTTAATACAGATTTAAGGACTTATTGTGCAATAGACAATATGAAAAGAAACGTAAATTAGAATTATATTACGTCGGAATTGTTGGGAAGGATCTGAGGAAGGACAATTGGAAAGCAATCGACTTACGAGAATATCTCCGAAACTATCCAAAGATAAGAATCTCTAGCAAGTGATTACATTTCAGATACGTTAGGCGATTAACTGGATACATCATTACCAAACTGAATGGAAATCATCGAAGTCATCGACCACAACCCATTTAGAGGATGGATTTTAGAAATGTATTTGACAGATTATATTGTTCTGGTATGCTTCCAATTTATTCAGAAATGCATCGTATCCGAGAAGAATGGTCATCATTCGAATAGAATTTTAACTAAAAAGGAAAAGAAAGATATGGACTCTCATAGAATGCTGTGTTCTGTTTAAACGGACTTGACAGCGCTGTACACAATTTCCGTCGGAAGTATTCTAGCAGGTAGGATTGAGGTGTAGTTCCCCTTCCTTTTCTGTACCCTCCCAACCTGCTATTAAAATTTTCATATTTCTCGATAGCCCTATTTACTACGAAAATTTAGGTTCTTTTCATATCACTGCGCATTGCCTTATAGTATAACAGATTTAAATTAAAGAATAATTTTTTTGTTATGATCGAAAGTTCATGAATAAAATATTTATTAAATAAGGGACTTAAATCTAGAAAAATACAAATTTATAATAAAGAGTTCATTCAAAAGTGTATGAGATTAAGAGGATTAATTTAAAGAATTATAGTCATTTAGTGAGAGTAATAATTTAAGAATATTATTTATTAAATTTAAGGTTATAAAATTATCTATTTAAAATTTAACTTTAACCTAAATACCTAAAATTTAGTAAATAAGATAAAAAACTGGAAATATCGAATCGAGTTAAACTTTTAATCACTTTGTAACTTTTAACAATACTTTTGTTAATAATACTACACTTTGTATACAGTTACAATTGTATAAAATTAAAAAAATATAATTTTATGGAAATTTTTATATAATCTCGAGCTTTTGATCTCTCAGGTGGCCACTCTGCAGTCTCGCTGCAGCTTCACATGAGGTTCCCCAACGTGGACGTGAAAGGGCGGATTCTTTGGAGCTCGCGATTTCTATGAGCGTTTAGGATTTTCATCCGTGGAGCTTATTTATTTGTTTATAAATAAATTGCTCATTCTCGCGAATTACTTTAGTGCACAAAGGCAATTAACTCGGCTGGTGAAACAGCGCTCGACGGTAGCGATCTGTTCTCCTTTTATTCTCGAGGTTCAAAAGGATGAGTTTAAATATTTGTGGCTAGATGTCAAGTCGTTATGAGGCGGTCTTATATCGACGATCCACAGCCAAATCCGACGATGAGGCAAAGGACTTAACAACTCTCAAAGTTAAGTATCGTGTTTGTTACGATGCTTATGTCCGTTGTATGGGAAAAATTAATTAATTGATTCACGAATTTAGCCAATCAATTTCCGAACCAAATTGATCTTGTCTAGTCAATGAATGAAGTCAGATGAATGATGTGTCCTGAACCGTGGTCCGCAGCAAAGTCATTATCCTCGGTTTGATCCGAGACCGTCGTTGGTGGCTTTCCGGAGCGGCACGAGTTTTGTCCACTTGGAGAACCTGTCAAAGAACACCAGCAGCATCGTGTTCCCGTGCTTGGAGCGGGGTAGGGGTCCAACGAGCATACCGTT
The DNA here is from genome assembly GCA_017309665.1 of Coelopa frigida. Taxonomy (NCBI): domain Eukaryota; kingdom Metazoa; phylum Arthropoda; class Insecta; order Diptera; family Coelopidae; genus Coelopa; species Coelopa frigida. The sequence goes on along the minus strand of JAFDUT010000088.1, from coordinate 10,615 downwards.
ACCCAAGGCTCTTCCGGGATCCGGGTCAGCATTTGGCTTGTTGGCTACTCTTGTAGCGTTGACAGGAGTCGCACTTACCGACATGGCGACTGATGTCGCGGAACATACCGGGCCTATAGTACCGGTGCTCCACTCTGGTGATGGTCTTCCGGATTTCCGGCGCAGTGACTCTCGTGGTTCTCCTGCAGGACTCGTTCTCTCAGTGGGGTGTTCTCCGACTCGGTAGTGGAGATACAGTGGGCCGTCTCCTGTGGTTGTCGAGAAAGAACATCTGCTACGACAAACTGGACGGTGAAGTTGTGTTGTTGGAGCTCCAGTGGCCACCTGCCGATACGTCCGGACGGGCTTTCAATGGAGTTCAGCCATTTCAGGGAGAGGTGGTCCGTAATCACCTGAAATTGGTACCCCTCCAGGTACTCCTTCTCCGTTAGGGTAAAATTATTCTCTGTCGTAGGCGATCAACCGCTCAACCCTATCGATTATATGGGTTAACACCGCGCCCAGGCCGATATCGCTGGCGTCGGTTTGGAGAAATCCGGACAGACCAGTATGGGTGCTTGGGTGAGCCTCTGCAAAGAGGACGGAGATATGACGCCGAACTCGAGTCGCAATGCGAAAGCACATGCGGCAAAAGTTAAGCAGAGAAAATCCAAACCTCTAAAAGAACCCTCCCAAAACAAGAGCACATATGCCCAAGTGGCAGACGGAGATCTTCCGGTAAATTTTTTTTTTTTAATATAGTTCTTTATTTATTGGATCTTCTCTTCTAGAGACTAACAATAATTGTATCAAATCTTATATCTACTTATAATCTACTCCTTCATTGGGGGAGTACTGTTGTTACGTGATCATCCTTATCACAGGGATGGTAGGTCGTTCCTACGTAGACGGGATGTGCTGCTTGTGTACGTCAGTGCGTTCGCTAATGGGTTTGGATGGATTTGTAGCTTTTCCAGATATCTTGCTGTAATGTGTGGAATTACGTCCTTCACCAAGGGAATGTTCAGGTCTCTGTGGATATTTATATTTCGGATGTACCAAGGAGCACCCGTCATGGTTCTTAGTATCTTTGTTTGCGCTCTCTGTATGAGTTCGATATTAGTTACACATGCGTTTCCCCATAGTTGGATACCATATGTCCAAATAGGTTTTATGATGCTATTGTATAGGAGTACCTTGTTTTCTAGGCTTAGTGGAGATCTATGGTTAATGAGCCAGTGTATGGAAGCGGCTTTTAACTTGATGTGAGTTCTCTTTGCCTCAAGGTGTTTTCGCCAGGTTAGGCGCCGATCTAGATGAATCCCAAGGTATGTGACATGAGATCCTTGTGGAATAGGGATATTGTTTAGGGTTATTGTTGGGCATGTATTTGGCCTTAGTGTGAATGTCACATGTTTACTCTTTTGCTCATTAACTTATATGCGCCAATTCGATAGCCATTTTTCTACTACTTTTAAATGGTCTCCTAGTTCAGTTGACGCTTTTGTGGGACACTTGTCGGTGCTTAGTATTGCTGTGTCATCAGCAAATGTTGATGTGACTAGCTTACTATTTGTTGGTAAGTCTGACGTGAATATAATGTACAGGATTGGACCAAGTACGCTTCCCTGTGGAACTCCCGCGTTTATTTCGAAGTCATTTGTTATATATTCCTTATATTTCACCCGGAACATTCTATGTGAGAGATACGATTTTAAGATATGATGGTAGTTTTCTGGAAGTAAGCATCTTATTTTGTACATAAGACCTTCGTGCCACACTCTGTCAAAAGCTTGAGCTACATCGAGAAAAACAGCGGAGCAGTATTTTCGGGTTTCAAATGCATTTCTTATTTCATTGGTTATGCGATTTACTTGTTCTATTGTACCGTGTTTTTCACGAAAACCGAATTGGTGGAAGGGTATGATATTCCTTTCGCGGAGATATGAAGAAAGCTTTGACAGTAGCAGCTTTTCAAATAGTTTCGACAAGCACGGAAGCAAGCTTATAGGTCTGTAGGAGGATGGTAGTGTCTTATCCTTTCCTGGTTTTGGAATCATTATTATTAAAGATTTCTTCCATGGTGTTGGAAAGTGGCCAGTTCGAAAGATAGCGTTGAATAAGCTACTAATAAAAGTTATTGCAGAATTAGGAAGTTCAGTTAGCATTTTGGGGGTTATGTGATCGTAGCCAGGGGCTTTTTTTTGCGTTTGTATAACGGTTTTGATTTCGATCTCAGTGCTAGTGATAGGAGTCATACCTTCTTGAGAGATGCAATTAAGGTAAGGGATTTGGAATCCATTAGTAGGAGGATTTGGTTGAAATACCGAACTTAGATGACGAGCGAATGCATTGGCCTTCTCCCCTTCGCTGCGTGCCCAGTTACCACGATTATCTCTAATTGGAGATTCACCTTCTACTGGTGTCTTTATGGATTTATTTGCTCCCCATAGAGAGCGTTTATTGGAACCATTAGGAGTTAGATTTTCTATATATTTGTGTTGCTCACTTTCCTGCTGCAGCCTAAGGACCTCCCTTAGTTTCCTTATTGCATCGTTGAGTCGTTCTTTCGACGCCGGGGATCTGCAGGCCTGCCATTCTCTTCTAAGGCGGCGTTTATTTATAACCAGTCTTTCAATATAACTGTTGGTTACAATTTTAATTTTTTTTTGAGACTTTACCAGCAATAGGGGTTGATATTTCCGCTGCTGAGGTAACCATTTCATTGAAAATATAGACAAAGTCTTCTATATCCTCCTCACACTCCAGCTCTGGATTCGTGTGGATGTGACTACTTATGTATTTTTTGTACTTCAGCCAGTTAGTTCGCGGAGAAGTCAGTCTGAATGGATGTTCAATTTGTTTTGGATGTTCAAGTAAGCGGAATATTACGGGTGAGTGGTCAGATGATAATTCGAGACATGATTCAGCTAATATCGTGTTGCTGTCTATGTGCCTGGTAATAGCGAAGTCAATTAGATCAGGAACTTTTCTAGGGTCTGTTGGCCAGTAGGTGGGTTGTCTTAGAGAGACAAAGTTTAGCTTGTTGCGGAGATTGATGATTGTGTTGTACAGTTGCCTGCCTTTTGGATTAATAAGGCGAGAGCCCCAGTGCGTGTGCTTGGCGTTATAATCGCCGGCAGCTAGGAATCTGCCTCCTAGAGTATCGAAGAAGTCTTGGAATTGCTTTTCAGGAATTGTAAAGCGCGGCGGACAGTACACTGCGGAGAGTGTCAGGTTTTTGTTGTTGCTTTGCAAGCATAAGGAGGTAGCTTGAAGGAAGTTCTTTGCATATGGCTCTAGGGAGTAGTGTTTCATACGAGTTCTGATGAGGATCCCAGTTCCTCCATGTGCTTTGCCATCAGGATGATCTGTTTTGTAGAATCTATAGCCTGAAATTCCAAAGTTATGTTTGTTTGTAAGATGAGTTTCGACAAGGAGCATCACATCAATGTCCTTTTCAGACATATAGTGTTTGAGTTCTTCTTTGTGTTGGTTGATACCGTTTGCATTCCACAGACAAATTTTTATGCTATTCATTTCTTAGTCAGGAGGACTTGTAGTACCTGGTTTTGGGTTTTGACCAGGTCTTGAATCATGTTTTGCATGGTGGTCATGAATTGTGTCATGCATTGTGTCAGTGCTAGGATCATGGTTTCGAGCCCACCCTCTTTTTGGGATGTAGATTGATCAGTAGGAGCTGAACCTGATTTTAATGCACTTGCGTAAGAAATGTGTGGGGTTATTGTATGTGGAGCGCTTGGAGGTTTAATATTGGTGTAAAGTGGGGCTGTATTTCTCGACTTGCTTTGAGCGGAATCCTTGCGTTGACCTAGTCTTTCTTTCAAGTCTTTATAGACTGGACATCCTCGATAGTTTGCAGTGTGATTACCACCACAGTTGCTGCACTTTTTCGTTGAGGTATCTTCTCGATTAGAGGTGCACGTTGAAGAATGATGGAGTTCGCCACAAGCTACACATACTGTTCGTAGGGTGCAGTAAGACTTAGTGTGACCATATTCTTGGCAATTAGTGCATTGTACTGGGCCATTCCGTTTGTGGGGCTCCTCAACTGATATCCTGCGGTGGAGCAGGTATTGCAGTCCATAGATGGGATGGGTTTCATTTTTTTTTAGTTTGAGCTGGTCTGGAGATAGTTCAACCTTGAACATTGGTTGTGGGATTTTGTTTTTGTTTTTGATGTTTATTACTATCTTGGCGTTAAATCCATTTGCTTGTAGTGCCTCCACAATTTCTTTCGTGTCTACATCAGCTTCTATGCCCTTGAGTACAACAACTAGCCCTTTACTACTTTTGAGTTGGTATGTGTAGTAGTTTTTACCATGGTCGTTCAGGAATTTTGCTACTTCACGGTAGTTAGGTTCGGAGTAAATCTGAATTTTTGTCTCGTGGATATTTCCTTTGGTTATGGGAACAATATGGAAGGTATTGAGACCTATGAGACTTGTTAGACTTTTTACCAAATCATTGGAGCTGCGTTCGCGCAGGTAGATTGGTGGAGGTTTAGTGTTTTTAACACCAAGGACGTTCTCAGTAGTACTTGTTCCTGGTTGGGACTGGACGCTGTCGCTTAGAATAGAAAAACGGTTATTACTAAGCGGATTAGTGGTTTGAGGCTTTTTTGGAATATTACCACTATTACCTTTTTCCGGGCTCAACTTCCTTTTTACCTGGATGTAGCGATCCATTCCTGTTTGCACAATAGATTTGTACTTACCTTTTTCCGAGGTGACCGTTTTCGCAGTTAACGTCGATGCTGCTAGGGTATTGAGGTTTTTCGATAAATTTGCCACTGGGTTGCTTGATGCAGTTGCACCGGAGGGGAGAGGAGAGGAGCATTGTGAGCTCCACTTTGCCGTTGGTAGCGGAGCTGCGTGCGAGACAGAGACCGAAGCAGAGAGCTTGCGTGCAGCTGTGGCTGGAGAGCCTGCATGCTCTCTCTGCACGTTGTTGTTGTTGTTCCCTGAAGCAGTAGCTAGTGCTGCGGGAGTGGCAGTTAGAGCTCTCTCGTCGTTTGCTTTGCTCACTTCGCGGCGAGCTAGTAGCGCGGGAGAGACTGATGCCGTGTGCTGTGCTTCTGCACCGCTCTCGGCAATTAGCATCTATGCGCTTAATAGCGCGGCACTTTCATCTGAGCGAGATGGAATCGGATTTGGATTCGCCGCGTTTAGCAGAGGACGGTGCACTTTTTTCGGAGAGTGTCCGACACTCATATTTATATTTATTTTGTTTATTGTTTACTTTTGATTTCAAGACAGAGCAAGAGGCAAAGCCTGCCGCTTGTTTGAAAAACACTCGAGCGTATTGTTCTTTATGATTCGATTATTTTTGGTATTAAACTACGGATTTAAACACGAAGCTAAATCAAACACGTCCGCACTGTGTGTTGACATCATCAACGATTCCGGTAAATAGGTAAATAATCTATTGGAATACTCTAAAGGAAAGAATATAGGATTAGCAATCGGAGCACACAATACACTGTGGTGCAGCACCGACGAAAACCTCAGAGAAGAGGCTTTACTAAAATTTGTATAAAAACAAAGTCTTCTTATTGTAAATAGAGGATCAAAAACAACTTTCGTAGACACACGAAGGAAGGAAGTAATTGATCTACACTCTATACTGTAGCAAATTGCTAGATAGGCTATAGGACTAGAAAGTTATGAATGATTTGACTATGTTCAAAATTCGATATGGCAAAACGCTCAAACGCAAGAAGATAATAGGAATTCCGAAGAACACGGATAGCGCTAAATATGCAGAAGTGCTAGAGTAGTTAATAGCTGCAACTCCAAGGTGCAGACTAGAAAATACGCTTGAAATACGCTTGGTGGAATAGAGAACTGGAAACCATGAAGAAGGGGACTCGAAAAGCATTTAATGATGCCATGCGACGCGGAATCATGGGAAGCATATAAAGCAAAAAAGCGGGAGAGATTTCTGCTCAAGCATAGAATCGACATCGGAAGTATCCAGGATACAGAAGATGATCTCTAAAGTGATAGCGGACTTCTTGGAGAGAACTACGCTGACAACTTATCCTTTAAGCAGATGTCAGCATGTCTACAGGGCAGGACGATCTACAGAAGCTTACATGAGCTTGTTAGTCATGCCGAGAATGAAATCTCATCAGGAGGCATGACACTCGCCACCTTCATGCACATTGAAGGTACCTTTGATAAGATAAGCTTCAATAGGTTGAATGATGTTCTAGCCTCTCGCAACATCGAACCATAGATAATTTCTTGGATAAACAATTCTCAGAGGAATAGAGCGAACAACCTACGGCAGGAAAGTGCTAATGTACGAGGGCGGGTAGTTAAAGGATGCCCACAGGGGGGAGGACTATCTCCCATCCTGTGGAATCTTACCGTCGACTTCTTACTTCGTAAATTGGACCAACAAGGCATCCACTCTGTAGGATACGCAGACGATGTAGTGATTATTAGAAGTGGAAAGTTTCTGGACACCATACAATACACGATGAAGCTAGCTCTCAGAATTGTAGAGGCATGGTGTAGGGAACAAGGACTTTCGATAAATGCTGCAAAATGAGACACCATTCTCTTTACGAACAAGAAAAAGGGCTTAGAACTAGCACCTCTAAGGCTGTTTCAAGATTAAATCAACCAAGAAGGTTAAATATCTATGAGTGATCCTGGATAGTAAACTAACTTGAAACGACCACGTAGACGACAAGATCCAGAAAGCCAAAAGAGTGCTTTTCCAGTGTAAGCGAGTCATGCTCTCGACTGAAATGGGGTATCAGCCCGAAGTTAACATACTGGCTATACACGATGATGGTGAAGACGATTCTGACCTACGCTTAGCTGGTATGGTGGCCAAAATCTGCCCAGAAAACCATCAAACGTAGGCTAGACCGGGTTCAAAGACTGGCGTTCATTGGAATAACTGGTGCGATTCGCACCACTCCAACTGCAGCCATGGAAGCGCTGTTAGGACTGCTACCCCTGGACCTTGCCGTAAAGAGGTCAGAAGCACTATCGGCTCTTCGCCGCATCCTAAGCATCATACACAAAGAAGCAAGGGATTCACAAATGCCAATGGACAGGATAAACAGGATTAGGGTGACCGAAAGGTTACACAAAACTGTAATTGCTGGATAAGGATGAAAGAAAATCTTTATAACCATGGACAACCAATTAGTGATTAAGCGCATGAAACAGACAAATGTAACTTCCAGCCTTGTATTAGAATGTGTTGAAAAACTCAATGAGTGCTCTCGTGAAAACGAGTTAACAATAAAGATAGATTCTTACTAAGGGGACGAAAAGGGACAATATAAATGTCTGTTTCGAAATCCCCAATACTATACAAATGCAATATTGTACAATAAATACCATAGTTCACCAGATATCCCATATTAACCTTTTGCTTTATATGGGAGGTGGGCGTGTCTGATGACCGATTTCGCCCATTTTTACATACAAGTAGCTTATATGTAGAAATACTAAATCCAAAATTTCATGTTAGTGTCTCTTACCGTTTTTTCAGTAAATCTATTTTTACAGACAGACACAGCTAAATAGACTCAGGAGATGACGCTGAACAAGAATATATATACTTTACCATACCTACAACCTCTCCTTTAATGCGTTACAAACGGAAGGGCAAAATGAATATACCCTTACCCACAAGGTATATGGTTTAAAAAATGAGAAATAAATATGATAATTGGGAAATAAAAATACTAACGAATGTAACAGGTGGCATCGAGTTATTTGTGTATTTATTTTAGTGCAATATTGAATGTTGTTTTCATTTTGATATTAAATCCCTCGCTGTTGTAGATATTGTAGTTCGGTTCTTGACTTGTTGGATTCTCCTTCTTAATTGTGAAGTTGTTTTTTTGTGATTGTGCTTGCTTCACTTGTTATTTTCTTTATTTTTGGCTAGTAAAACTTTTTCCAATTTTAGTAAACGAAATACAAGACGCTCCGTCCACTGACAAATCAAGATATTATTATTACACAGAATGGATGCCGGTATAAAATGGATGCACTTGGAAAATATCTATGTTTGTGTGTGTGTAATGATGATGAGTGTTAACCCAATTCGTACCGAAAATCTAGCGATTTTTTTTACAATTTTTTTTAATAGGCGTGGGTAAAAAAGGTGCGGAAAATGAGTTTGAGCTAGATTGGTTAATGAACTTGTCCTTAATCAGCCATTTAATATTGATTCGTTAACGGGTCAATGGCCACTGCCCTTATAACTACATATAAGAGAAATTCAAGATTTTGAAATAAATCTGATATTTTGAAAGTAAATTAAGAAGATTTTGATTTAATTTATATATATGTAGGATTTTAGTAAAACACATATTTGATGCAATGTCCATCTGCATTACTTCTTTACAGTGTTGCATTGTTACAGTCGCCATGGGGTTACTTTGCCGTAATCTTATATGGCCCGAAGAATTTGGGTCTTACCTTCATACCTGTTCCGTACTGGGTTCGCTTAATGGCTACCAATTTGTTTAAATTATAAGTGGTCTCCGGCTTTCTGCTCGCATCATAAACCCTTTTATTTTTCATTTGGATTTTATGAATGTTCTCTTGTGCATTTTTCCTTATAATTTCTCGTTCCTCGTCCATCTCCTCAATGGCTGCTTCTTCAAGTAATTTTCTCATTTCTGGATCTTCTGGTACTCTCATCTCAAGACCTGTCAAAATTTTAAATGGTGACATCTTAGTGATCCTTGGTGGGGTATTGTTGATTATCTGCTGAGGCTTTTCAATGTGCTGATACCTATGTGACGGTTTCTCTATATAGAATTTCGATAACATAGGGACGACAATTTTTTGCATTCTCTCGACTTGTCCGTTTCCTCTTGGTACACCGGTAGCTATAAGTAGATGCTGTATATTCTGATCCTTGCAATATTCCTTAAATGCATTCGAAGTAAATGCAGAACCTCTGTCTGTCACAATCCTTCGCGGATTGCCAAAAATAGCAGTTTGACTCTTGAGTGGCTCGGTCACTGAATCTGTGCTTGTATTTCTTGTCGGATATAACCACACAAATTTAGAAAATGCATCCACTACTACTAGGATGTCTATTACTAGGTCTCCATTGGACCGACATAGTCAATATGGTATATCCCAAGTGGTCTGTCATCTTTGTCGATTCGGGTCAGATAACCTTCTTTCCTTCCTGATTTCCCTTCAGACACAATGCACTCGACACAACTTTTAACAATATTCGCCAACTTGGAATTCAATTGTGGTTATAGAAAAACCATTCTAATAACATCGTCCTTCTAATGAGAAATGTCCTTGTTTGTGTGCCATCCTTATGATTTCATCTTCCATACTCGTCGGTACTACTCTCAGTTCTTTAATGAGATCTTTATAGAGTATGTCGATTTTAATGTAGAAATCTTCATAGTCATCCTTTTTCACAATAGTTTTCACGCTCGTATCCAATCGTCATTTATTTGGGCTTCCTTTAATCTGTGACTTATTGAATTCTCTACCAACAAACATGACACTCTACTTAACGCGTCGACATGTTTCATCTTTGTACCAGATCTATGCTCTATCTCGTAGTCAAACTCTTGTAAAAACATCGCCCATCGGGATACTCTTAATGCAACATCCTTTTTAGGCATCCTCATGGCGAAAGCATTACAATCGGTGACTAATTTAAATTTAATGCCCATGACGTATATTCGCCATTTCTTCAACGCTTCGACGATCGCTAGTACTTCCAATTATTGGAAGTGGTACTTCTCTTCTACTGGCTTGGTCTTTCTACTCATACATTAGACGGGGTGATATTTTTGATCTTCTTGATCCTTCTGTAATAACACCGCTCCATAACCACACATTGAGTCGTCTGTGTGTACCTCAGTTGAGGCTTAAGGATTATATAACTTCAATACTGGTGCACTCAACAAACTTAACTTCAATTGTTGAAACGCTGATTGTTGTTCCTCTTGAAACTGGAACTTTATCTCCTTTCTCAACAGATCAGTCAACGGTTTAGCGACCACTGCAAAATCCTGAACAAATCTTCGAAAATACGAGGTGAGACCTAGAAAACGTTGTAATGACTTTCTATCGGTGGGGATAGGGAAGTTTGATACAGCTCTTGACTTCTCTTCAGATGGTTTAATAGTACCATTTTCGGCATAATTTTACATTACCACACCCAGCGCCAAATCCAATAATTTAAATGTCAAATGATAGTGTTTTCAGTGTACATTCCAACCAAAAAAAAGGTTGGGGCGGACTCTTTTCGTTTGGCCATAAAGTGAGGTCAAAGGTCAAATTAATGACTTTTTGAAATAGCCACCAAATCCACAAATGTTAACCGATTGGGCAATACAATATATCAAATTAAAGGTAATTACTACCGTTTTGAAGGTAATTGAATCAGCTTTCAGAAAATATATATAAAACATATGGTTTATTATGTAAAAAAAATTTAAAAAAATTATTTAACCTAAAAAATATTTTTTTTTTTTGTTTTTGGTATTATTTTTTTACAAATAAATATTTTTTTAAAAACTAAAAATGCAGTTTTGTAGTATTTTTATTTTATTATTTGATATATTGTATTGACCGATCGGTTAATATATGTGGAT
>JAFDUT010000087.1:0-73034 GCA_017309665.1 Coelopa frigida | reverse complement strand
ATAAAAAGAAAATAGATAAATTCAAAAAAAGAAACAACAAAACAATATCAGCCATCTTAACTGATATGCCACTTACCTTAATTTTGTTCAACTTACACCTACCATACTTTTGAATCGCTTACACTTACCTGCATTTCATTGCTACTTACCTTAATGTCATTTATACTTATCTTAATATCATTTATACTTACCTTTTACTTACTTTTACTAGTTTTTAAGTCATCTGAATTAATTGCATTTTAACGCCTACATGCTTTTGATTTTTATTATAACTTATTTATTAGACATTAATGAATTATTTTAGGAATTAAATATTGTTAATTATGAATTTCTAAATTAGTATTTCTTTTCGGGAAATGGGTCGTCTGTCCGTGTAGTGTTTTTAGTGGGATCATCGCTCAACACTCGGTTGGAACCGCGATGATCAGGTTGGGCGGGCTAGGAGTTGTCCATCGAACATCTTGAGGCAACTCGAAGAGGTTGAGATCATGGCTACCGATACCTTCCACTTCTTTCTTTTCCCCTTTCATTTTTCACTCTAATTTCTCTGCACGCACTATCCGTTTCGGAGAGTAGTAGCTGAGAGCATTATTTAACATGGCGAACAAGACACGGAAGCAAGATCCCACTCCCAATTGCCGACGAGCCGGAGCCGGAACCTTCGCGTGCATCCGCTTCCGGTCCTTGCCACATCACTCGCTCTTCTCAGCCGTCTTTAGCCAAGACAACTGCTTATCGTTACACGTCTTGGTTCTTGTGAAGTACAGTTCATAGAAATTTCAGAGTTCAGAGAATTTTCGAAGTTCATAGAAATCGCAGAGTTCAGGAAATAAAGATTTATGCCGAAATATAATTTGAGAAGTGCCAGAGCAGAAAGTGAAGAGGAAGGAAGTGAAGAAGAGTCGCCGCTGGATTCAACAATGATGGAAAATGTGAATGTGCCAAATCCACAAATGGATGCTATAATAGCCAGCATCAATGCCTTAAGAGAATCCGTAGAAGGGCTGCGAAATAATACAATTGAACAGCATCGAGATATTGAGACACTTCGCAGTCATGTGCATGGACAACAGATGCTGATGTTCTTCCATTGCATCCTCGTGAACCGACAACGCCGTCGACAAGTGATACCAGCCAAAACACACAGCCCTTCGAGTGTGATTCATCAAACAAGTTATACGACTTGCCTATATTTTCTGGAAACGCCGAGGAATGGCCTTTGTTCCTGAGCAACTTCAACGACACTACATCTGCATTTAGGTACAGCAACCGACAAAACTAATGCGCTTACTAAAATGTTTGACCGGAGCAGCACGTGAAGCAGTTACGTCAATGTTAATATTCCCAAATGACGTCTCAAAAGCAATGGAGGAACTGGAGTTCCGATTTGGAAGACCAGATTTGCTAGTTCGATCCCAGTTGAATAAAATTCAACAGTTCCCAGTTATCGCCGAGAACAAACTGGAACAAATTGTGTCTTTATCAACAAAGGTGCGTAATGTTGTTGCATTTTTGACGTCCGCTGGTTGTCAACAACATCTCGCAAATCCAACGCTGCTGGAACAGTTGGTGTCGAAATTGCCAGCTAACAAACAATTCGACTGGTCAAAGTACGCAGTTACAATTAAGCCATATCCAACAATCGAGAATTTTTCTTTCTGGCTCAGTGACATGGCCAGAATTGTGTGTTTGATGCCGCCAATGCCAACACCCCCAAGAAGTCAAATAGCGCATAATCAACAGCCTCGACGAGTTATGCACGTCAACGATGATGTTCCCAAACGAGAATTGAGATGTTTCCTGTGTGGAGAGGAACATATGATTTCTAACTGCAAGACTTTCAAAACAATGAGTGTTCAGGAACGCTGGCAAAAGGTAAAAAACTTGCAATTATGTTTTTCATGCCTACGTAAGGGCCATAGTACCACAAATTGTCGAACCAAAAAGATTTGTGGTACCAATGGTTGTCGCGCCAGCATCACCAATATTTGCATGAGGAATCAAGCCCGCCGATTCCAGTAAAGACAGCCGATGCCCAGCCATTGCTGAATTGCCGAACGACAGAGAGGTCATCTAGTCAGCTCTTCAAGATTCTTCCGGTTACGCTTTTTGGTCCGAACGGCAGCATTCAAACATACGCATGTTTGACGATGGTTCTGCAATTTCGATTGTGGAAGAGAAGATTGCAAAGACACTGGGACTTAAAGGTCAGTCACAACCTCTTTCGCTCCAGTGGTACGGTGAAGGAGTCAAAACAGAAATGTTGTCGAGAGTAACTCTTGAAATACTGGCCATAGTAATGCAACAAGATTCAACTTGAGAAATGTATTTACAATTCGTAATTTGTGCCTGCCATGCCAATCATTTAAGAAATCTGACTACCAACATTGTGAACAAGTGCCAATGGAAGACTACATAAATGCTCAACCTGCCATACTTATCGGCCTAGATTATGCCAATTTAGGGGTTGCAACCTCTATTGTTCAATCAAGTGACAATAATCCTGTTGCCGGCAAAACTAAACTTGGCTGGGTAGTGTATGGACCGCAAAAATAACAGACAGTTCGCGTCCCATAGTGCTACATATCCGAGAAGAACAAACTTTACATCAATTGAATCAAGTTGTTGCTGAGTATTTTGCAGCTGACGGTCTCGATCCTTACTCCTCGCAAGTGACGTTGGACTCTGATGACAACATAAAAGCCCGAAAAACGTTGGAATCCACAACTAACCGCATAGGTAAGCGATTTGAGACCGGTTACTTTGGAAGAAATTTCCGAACAATGCCAGATAGTCTAGAAATGGCCAAAAGTCGATTGAAGGGTATAGAGAAGAAGATGAGTCGTGATGCCAACTTTGCTGAAGATACCGTATCGAAATTGAAAATATGTCAGCAGTGGTTATGCCAGAAGACTCAGCGATGAAGAGATAAGTAACAATGCCGCTCCAGTTTGGTGTCTTCCACACTTCGCAGTCTACAGTCCTCACAAGCCTAATAAACTTCGAATCGTATTCGACGCCGCTGCAACAGTAAATGGAACATCTCTTAACAGTGCGCTTCTCAAAGGTCCTGAGCAAGCAAAGCCTCTTCTAGAACATTCTATTTAAATTCAGAGAAGGAAATTGTCGCTGTAGCCGCTCGACATTAAAGAAATGTTTTCACAAGTAAAAATTCGTCAACAAGGACCAACACGCACAAAGATTTCTTTGGAGAAACGAAAACAACCATTCTTTGCAACACTATGTAATGCAGTCCATGATATTTGGAGCCGTTTGGTTCGCCATGTTCAGCCCGAATTCATCAAGAATAGGAAATGCCGAAGATTTTAGAGAATTGTATCCCGATGCTGTTACCGGCATTATTGAGAAACACTTATGTCGACGATTTCGTTTGTAGTTTTAATGACGAAGTATATGCCAAAACAGATTTGCCAACAAGTCGTTCAAAATTCATTCAGAAGCCGGGCTTTGAGTTGAGAAACTTTCTCAAACTCAAAGAATTTAGAAAATGTTATGAACGGGAAGCCTCTGACAAACCCGAATGTCGTCAACATGGAAAGACAAGCAGCAACAGAATAAAATCCTACATTCAAGTTTCGAACCAAATTTCATCGCATCCCACAGCCGGTTTTAAATGGCCTACGTCCACCAACGAAAAGGGAATTGCTCGGAATCGTTATGGCCGTATTTGACCCTATGGTCTGTTAGCAGATTTCCTAGTTTTTTCCAAAATTCTAGTGCAAGAAACTTGGAAACATAAGATGAGTTGGGATGACCCTATCCCAATGGAATTGCAAAAAAAGTGGAAAGCTGGTGGACGCAGTTTCAGAGGGTCAACGAGTTTAAAGTTCGCCGATGCTATTCACCAAATCTACGAGAGATAATTGATGTCCAGTTACATATTTTTGTTGACGCCAGCCAGATTGCCTTCGCCGCCGTGGGCTATTTGAGAATAACACACCAAAGGAGTTGATGTTGCCTTCGTTATTGGTAAAACTCGCTGCGCGCCACAGAAACTCATGTCGGTCCCCGCTTAGAACTTCAAGCCGCTGTATTGGGAACTCGCCTCAGCAAGTTAATTCGCCAAAGCCATAACAAGATATCAGATACATTTTATTGGAGCGATTCCCGAACAGTTTTGTGCTGGATATACTCAACAAAACGCAAATTCAAACCATTTGTTGGCCATCGAATTGCGCCATAACCAATGCTACACAGCCGACGCAATGGCGATGGGTACCAACAAATCAGAATGCCGCTGACGTCGCCACGCGCCCCACATATCCGCCGAAACTCGAATCAATAGCCGTTGGATCACAGGTCCTGAATTTTTGAAACTTCAACGAGAAGATTGGCCCACTACTATAGTGAACCACCTGCTGTACAATTAGAAGAAGAATTGAAGCCATGTCTTGTGCTGCAGTCTCAGGAAAGTAGTAAATTTTTACAAATTCATAATTTTTTTTCTTATTTAAAGTTAAAACGTGTCATGGCCTATATCCTGCGTGCCGCTAAAATTTTTGTCAGCCAAATACGAAACAAGCAAACAGCATTAATGATGCGTTCGCTTACAGTTGTTGAAATCAGTAACGCAGAGATCTTTTTGTGTCGGATAGTACAGCAAGAAATGTTTGCGAAAGACATTGCAGCCATAAGACAATCACAGTCGTTACCGAAGCAGAGCTTTTTGCATCCACTATCGCCGTATTTGGATATTGATGGTCTGCTTCGAGTAAATGATCGGATCGACGAAGCCCTATGTCTGCCACTTGGTGCAAGACGCCCGATATTACTTCCTCCAAAGCACGCATTATCAGAACTCATCATGCGTTACTATCATGAGTTGTACCATCACCAAAACAATGCTGTTATCATCAATGAGCTACGCCAAAAGTTCTGGCTTCCTCATGCTAAATCTATTTTGAAGTCAGTGCAACGAAAGTGCATTAAGTGTAAAATCGAGAGAGCGCAGCCAGTGCCACCGATGATGGGTCAACTGCCAGCCGACCAGCTCACCTCATTTGTCCGCCCGTTCACGTATACTGGTGTGGATCTATTTGGACCACTTAACGTAGCAGTAGGACGTCATCGCGAGAAGAGATGGGCAGTGATATTTACATGTCTCACTGTACGAGCTGCACACTTAGAAATTGCTGAGAATTTGTCGACAGAGGCATTCATCGTATGCTTGCGAAACTTCATTAATCGACGAGGTACACCAATAAAGATTCGAAGCGATAATGGCACAAATTTTATTGGTGCACAGAAAGCGTTAAAAAGTGCAGATAATATTTTCGACTTTGACCGCATAAATGAGGAAGCTACGAGCCGTAACATCGAGTGGGTTTTCAACTGCCCAGCAAATCCCAGTTCTGGCTGATGTTGGGAACGCTTAATCAGAATAATAAAGCGCCTTCTGTACAAAACACTTTCCGAAGAAGCCCCGAGAGTAGAGACTCTACGTGCAGCATTAATTGAAGCCGAAAATATTATTAATTCACGTCCACTTACAGACATACCAATTTCAGCAGAGGAGGATGAACCACTTACTCCAAATCACTTTTTATTGGGGTGTGTTAATTCAACACAGACACCTCAGCCTACGGATTCGAAGGTATGCCTTAGAAAACAGTGGAAGATCGCCCAAAATTTAAAGGATCGTTTCTGGAAACGATGGACCACAGAATATTTACCACAGCTTCTCAAACGTACGAAGTGGCACGAGAAAGCGATTCCGCTCAAAATCAATGATTTAGTCATCGTCTGTGATCCCAGTTTATCACGAAGTCAGTGGAAGAAGGGACGCATAACCAAAGTATTTCCTGCCAGAGATGGACAAATCCGATTCGCCGAAGTCAAAACATCCAGTGGAATTATACGTCGCCCAGCCACTAGATTAGCAGTCTTAACAGTGGATGGTGAATCACCAAGTGATTCACGGGGGGAGGAGTGTTAAGGCAGCAGCACCACCCTCTCAAATTATAGTTGATCAGAGAACTACAGCCAACTTCACCGCCACGAATTTTAAAATAGTGCAGTTCGTGTGAAGCAACCGCCGAAAGCGGATCAACAAACAATAAAGAAACAACCAACCAACACAAAAATCAACCATACATAACCATACAACCCAATACGTTCAATAAAACATCCAATATACAGTATCAATACAATAAACAATTAAAATAATAAACATTCATTCTAATATAAAACATTAAAATTGCCTTTTATTCGACATTGTGGTTGCTAATTCGCCGCCGCCTAACACTCGTACTCGGACGAACACTAGGCATGATTTACTGCTATTGGAATCTTAATCGAATCGAATATCCGATTATCAAGACGAACCTTGTGTATAAATCTTGGACTATTATTGGAATATCAGGACAAATGTAGGACATTCTCAAATCAGAGGATCCTAAGGTTTATCCTTTCCTGGAGGGTATTCAGGAGACCCCGTCGCCCTCTTCCCACACTCGGGGGGCGAATGCAAATCGCAATTGCCTCCGTCATCAAATTTGGGATTCAGTTCGAGTAAATTATTGCGCTTTAATTTGTTTACCTTTCGACTTGCGTTTGTCTAGGGGCGTGTGAAATTGAAGCTCACTCACACACATGCACAGCACAGACACACACACAGACACATACTTAGGTGTATTTCAACCACAATGGAATTGCGAACGTGTTCGTGGCACTCGGCAGCCCATAGCGAGAGAGCAGAAGATGGATACGGAGACACTTGTGGAAAGAATGACTTGGAGAAGGAAGGCCTTGGAGAAAGAGACGAAAAATGGACCAGACGGGCATGAAATTGAGGCTCACCAGGACCAAAGGAGAACAGATGCCAACGAGAAGAGCTTCTTGGAAGCGTCTTCAGCTACAGGAGGACGAGACAAAAGGAACCAAGTGTAGATCGATTGGCGAAAAAACGGCATACACAATGACCATCAGTCAAATTATAGTGTGAACAGTTTCGGGTAATTTATTCGTCTGGAGGATAATTTGTCCGAAGGAGATGAGAGGACGAAAGAGACGAGAGATGACGAAGGAGAAGTGAGGATAGGTGGGCGAAGGGGACAAGGCGACGATTTGTCACGCTGACTCCTTGTCTCCAATTAATTACGTGGAGCAGCTCATGTGAAAGGCTCTCGCTCTCTGTCTCGCAGATGATGGGCTAATTTCGCAATCCTCGAGGGCAGAGCGCGGCAAAGGAAGGCGAAGTTGGATATTGCATGCAAAGGGGGAGGTGGTGTGAGAAGGAGTGAAATTTGCATGTGAAAATGCTTTGCATAAATACACAGCGACATTCAAGAGCACAAGAGGTAATTAAGGATGCGTTGCAATCCTAGAAATCTCATATGAGAGTCTCGAATCCGGCGCCGACAAGGAAGACGGGTGGGGGCGTGACAGACGGGTGTGGGAGAAAACTCGACAAGGAGCACGCTCTCGTAACGCGAGCTCAGTGTTGCCTCATTTATTATCTCTATTTGAAAGGCGACACCATCCCCTTCCCCTCCATCAGCGCTTCCGAGTCTTTTAGATTCTTTCGAGATTTCCATCTGCCGCGTGCGGAACGGAAGGAGCCCCCCTGCCGCAAGGTGGCTGAAGGGGGAGGTGGAAACGTCCTCGTCTCACGCCAGGAGTGACAACAGCAGCCCTCCCTACGGCACCTGATTCGGAAGTGTAAGCAATTCACGAACTTTGTATCGCTCGGGGATTCCGTCGTCGCCTTCTCCAGGCAGGAATAAAGGTAACGAAAGTGTGGAATACACCGGGGCTGTTTCAAGATAGTCAAAAGATGCCTCTTCAAGACTAGGAGGCATGCAACTACATGCCTCCCACACAGTGCTAGGAGGGAAGAGGGATTCGCAGCTCTCATGTACTCGGATCTACAAAGGCATCGCCATCGAGGCCATCTGCTGCCCTCCCGGAAGTTCCTCCCTGTTGGTTGATAATTAATGGCCACTCAATGACTTATGCCCGCTCCACGCGCTTGAGTTCGTTGTTTAAATTCAGGGGGCCTACGTCGTGGAATCCAGTCGTTAAAGAAGTTCTGAAATCAGAGGGTCCAGGGGTTGAAGGAGCCACACAGATGAACTTAATGAACTTAATTGGATAACATATAACCATGTGCCATGAGACACGACCCACCCAAAGCGCTTCGATATGCTTTAGTCTGTCCTGACCTGGTCTGTCTTGACCGGTTTTGTCGCATCTGCATTTCGTGCATGTCTGCGGCGCCACGTGACCTTTGTTCGATCGACGCAAGTGACCACTTGTGAGGAGAGAGAAAGGAAGGAACCAGGAGATGATCCATGAAGAGAAAGGAACTAGGAGTGAAAGGAATGGCCTAAGAGCGAAAGGAAAGACCTTAGAGTTCCTGCAATGACTCCGCGCGTTTTCGACGTGAGGAATGCTAAGAAGGGTCCTGGGGATGAGACTCATTCCTTCTTCGACATACATCACCTGATTTCTTCACCATCATGTGGTTAAGCAAAAGAAGAAGTTAGGCACATCCAAAACATCGTAACTTTTAAAAACCTCGAAGGATTTATAATGGGGATTCTTTCTTTCAATCATTAGCAGAACCTCGAGTGGATAATTATTTGACTCGTTGAGGTCTGGTGAAGTGAACTCGATATTTGCTGAACTTGGGACCGAGATCAAGACAATAGAATGCGCCAAAGGATTCTCGAAGACAATTCGATATTAATTGACATGGATTTGTTTGTGTCTTCAAACATCCGCTTCTTCCTCCTTTTTCTCCAACTCTGAACTAATTTAATTTCTGATACAGAACAACGAGGTTACCATTTCAATTGATCTCATTGGGGAATACATCTCAAATGCGGACGACTTCACCCAATCCTAAGCCCAGAGCTCTTCAAAGGACTTCATGACCCATTTCCATAAATAAAAATTGCGATAAAAATGCAATTATTTCAATATCCATGTTGACAGAGTGTCCAACAGCAACAATAGTGACAATAACAACAACAAGAACGACGATAAAATTTCAAAGTTTCAACCTCGCTTTGACCTGCCCTCAATTAAGCGGGCGTGGGAGTAAGTATGTGTGTGCGTGCTTCTATCAATGGCCATTAACTCACACTTGCATGGGCTGTCTGGTGGCCCGTGTGACGACGCCAATCGCCTCTTGGCGACTGTGACGAAAGTTGTGTCGTCAACGTCATCGTCGTCGGATCCCAGGTGCCTGCGGGGTGTTGCAAAGTGAAGTCATTGGGTTGAAGGTTGTGGTTGTGAGGTTGTGGTTGAAGGTGACTGGGCGGGAATCGAGGACCAAAGACCAGGAGACCAGCGAGAAGAACTTCGCCTGGCTGACATTGAAACTTGTTCTCATTTCCTCATGCTTTCCGTTGATTCCCTACGGAGATTCGTTCGTTCGACCTGATGATGGCGAGGATGGTGTGGATGCTGCCAGATTGGGACACCTGCTCCGGATATGATTTCCTCCTAGATCCACGAGTCCCTCCACCTCCGCCTCAGCTCTACTTCAGCCCCAGTCCGATCCCCCGACCCTGCTCCAAACCCATCTCCGTGTGTCCCGTGAGCTCCGGCTTTGGCTGGAGTGAAGCGCCATCATTTGTTCCTCCGCGGAATCGCAAACAATGCACCGGTGTTATGGAGAGGAGGTGGCGACAGCTACAAATGCTCGCTAATGCGTATTCCGAGGCATGCACTGCGATGGGGTGGCAACGCCGGAGCCTGGAGAGAGCTGAGACAAGCAAATCTCCGACTGAGTTGGATCCTATCTTAGCACCCTGTGTTGCGCCCACCTTCTTTAGCAGCTCCCTCCCTCATCCCTCTATCACTCCTACTACCCTTCTCTCCACCACTCCTTTTGCCTCGCTCCTCCTCCTTCTATTTCTGTTCTTCAGCTCCTCCCTCCGATAAACCCCTCTCCACCCTAGTCCACGTACGGGTGCGAATTTTTCAACAAAACGTCGCAAATGAATTTGTTTGTTGACAGAACGTGTTGCAGGTGCAGAAGCGGACGTTTACCGTTCATTCATTTTTCATGCTGTCCCCCGACACCTCTTCCCTCCCCCTCTCGATGCAAATCACGGCGACCCCCTCGCGGCTCTGGGGGTGGAAGCGGTTGAAGCCATTTCTGGCTCCCGACAAATGGCTGCCCCACCTGGTTGCCGAGGACAACACGCACACCCAGCACCACGCCCCTTCTAGTTCTACAAAATACCCTCCACCGATGTCGGCCATAAAGGAATCGGGTTAAGGTAAACATTTTAGTGTCCTTCGTGTGGAGGCGAAAATGCAGTTTACGACTCCATCGAATTGAGTTTCATGTCACTCCAAAGACGCAGGGCCGACCTCCAGACTGGGCGAGGAGAAGGATTCTGGGAGTCTTCTGAAGTTCACGTGGCTTGCTAGGAATACTTGGGACCGAGGTCTCTATCAGAAGACGATCTTTCTCTTGGTTGGAGAAGAAATATATTGAGGATCTTTTCGCTACCAAACCAGAGGCGCATGTGGAACAAGAAGCAGCTCTATTCTCATGGCAAGGTGTCTATGGCACTGAAGTCTGATAGTAACTACTAGTAATCAGCCACCAAGGAATCTCGCTGAAATAACATTGTCGTCGTCCTCGTCATCGTTGTTCGTCCTTCGGAAATAAAGGCCAAGCCCAATTCCAATGAACTAGAGGATGTTCTCAAGGTCAGCGGGAATCCACCACGCAGGACACCCATCAACCCTCTGAGACTCAGAACCCTGCCGTAGTTCGGGGAGTCGACACGAAGGCACAGCTGATTGCAGCGCCTCAGTGTCTGGTTGGGTGAGGCCGATTCCGAAGAGGGCGTCTCGCACTCCACCAAGGACGCCGAGTTCGAAGCTGGCTCCACTTCGAAAGAGAGTGAAGAGAGAGAGTCGGGCGTCATCAAAGAGAGAGCGTCAGAACGAGAGACTTGAAATTCATTGGTAGAAAGAGCGCTTGTTCCCGTTATTTACAAGAAGAGCGCCGCAGAGAAAGCGACAGAGAGCGTGCTCCGAAAAAGGATACACAGCCGCAGCACGTCTCACCCGACCCTACCCATCCGATCCGGCAGTCGATTCCGAGCCTTCATCGCGGACACAGGTGCTCGAGCCGCCGTTGTCCCCACCTAAGGATCCCCTCACCCAGTCGCCAGGTGGGCAGCAGATAACGGCTAATTGTTAATGGCGTTATTACCACACAGACGTGTGAAGAGGTCGGAGTTCGGCAACAGATTACATGAGAGCCTCGTTCCACCTTCGGAAGTCGGCACTAGAATTCCAATTAAACGGAGTTTTTGACATATCCGCCAATGGGCGTTCGCACACTAATTATTATCTGTTAGGATCAGCCACGCCCCCCGACCGTTTGCCCCCCGTTATTATGGAAATGTAGAGTTATCTTGTCAAAGTCCAGGACGTTCTTCTCGCCGAACTAACGTCGGCATCCTCTTGCCGGCGAGAGTTTTATCTGTTCGAGAGTCCGTCCCAACTGACCAGACTATAATTCCTGTCGGGTTTTGGCACCTCGAACGAAGAATTCGTATCAGTTGCGGCGGAACTTTCTGCATTTGACTTTTTTGTCGCTTTTGGAATCGCCGTCGTCCGCCGACTGCACCGTGGGTTCCCAGGAGTCCGAACCATCGTAGGACGAAGTTGTTGAGGTGCCTCGAGCCTCGTGCCCAGCGGAGGGGAGCCGCGATGAGTTTTTAATTAATTTTTGCAAATTAATTGATTCCACTCGAATGGACGGATCGATCGAGGTGGGCGTCGAGAGTTTCCTCCGCCGGGATTTGCCTTTCAACGAGGCTTCGAAGTATGCGTCGGCTCCTGGGAGGGGCGTCTTTGAAGCGCACATCAAACGAGGCCTCGCAATTTAATGAAATTAATTATTCTCAACTTTGCTGATTCGAATGCCTCGGTTGACGTCCCCCGATATCTCGACTTTGTTGCTGTCGAGGTTCTTCCCAGGAGCACGGGACCCGCACCTCCCTCGACCGACCCTCTACAGCCACCGCCGTAGTTCCCGGGAAGACGCTGGATCCACGACACCACTGGCTTAAAGCTGGGTCCTGGCGTCCTGTTCTGGCTTCGGTCGCTGAACCTACCCGTGGCTACTCTGGGTGAGTCCTGCTAGGAATTTAAATAAGTCTCCGTGAATGGGGCGGAAGTTGTTTGCATATTTATTCGTCTCTCTCGGCCCAGGTTTAAAGACCTGACGGGTTGAAAGCGAGACGTCTGGGGGAGGGAAGGACGCAGGACTGATTTTGTTGGGATGCCACCAAACCAGTCTCTGTCTTCATCTAATAATTCCTTTAACTGAATCGTCGACTTCCTCCCCTGGATCCTCTCGATTTGAGGTTTCACCTTTCACCAGCGACTCTCGAGTGTCTTCGACATCATCAGCCATGGTCTCGGTGTATCTTCTTAATCGAAGCCACCCACGAGCCCAGCGTGGAGGCGGTTCCTTCCTCGTGGCCAAGAACTTCCCGTAGGTTTGAAATCGAATCACTTGAATGGGTTGCGATAGTGTCTAGTCTCCCTAAAATTTGTTTCTCAAGTCCTTTAACGAGTCGGGCGGTTGCTTGGAATACAAATGAAACCCTTGAGGCGCTGCCCCGTGGCATTCGCAAGGAGTTAATTTCACTTCAAGGACCGCTCCCGAACCTTGCCTGTCGCAACAATTTCGCTACGTCACGCGGACGAGGGCGTCGTTTATGAGCGCGGACAAAGTTCGCCTCGGCCCTGAAAGGGTATCGCGTTGCACTTTCCAGTGAACACAGGAAGAAGGTGGCAACTTTCGGAGCCAAACTCAAGACCCAACTCGGTCGCTGGACGCCTCCGCCTCGGTTACGAAACGACAATCGACCTCCATCGGGCGGAATCTCTGGCCCAAGGACGACGCCTTCGATCTTGTGAGCTCTTGGAGACCGGGTCCGGGGATGCAGTCAGCCCCCTAATAAATCGTTGGACCTCTGGCGAAATTACTGCGAGTCCTACCCCGCCGATAACGTTTATTTCGTCATCCATCATTGGGATTATTTCGTCCACGCTGCGACACGAGTTGGAGTCGGAGTCGGGGCCAGAACCATTTATCAACGCCCGCATAAGCGTATGCGAATTCGTCTTATAATGGTGGAACCATTTCGATTTCAATTTCAACTTTTGCATTCTGTTAACCCAAGTGTCTCTCTCGACTCGCGATTCAGCGACCCTTTCGCTGCTTCTTCCTTCCATTACGAACAGAATTGAGAACTGACTCCGGAATCTCAAGAACTAATTTGAATTCGCCGAGTGAAGTGCTTGGATTGTTGAATAAGTACAATACCAAAATGTACTTTGCAAAATAATATCAACTATTCATGTTTAAATTTAGTTTTAGAAACTGTATGTACTCACATTTTTTTTCATCCCCAAAATATATTTCAATCGAGAAACACTGTCTTTAAATTCTGTTAATATGGATCCGGTCAGTGGCCGCCAGATTGCGTGTCCTTGTCTAATTAGTCAACTCAAAGTCACCCCAAATGAGTGAGGTCCAGGTCGCCGTCTACAATAACTAAGAAACAGGAGGAGGGAAGTTGATATTTGCTGTTTGAAAAGAGGCGACAAGGAATCAAATTCGTCTCTTTGGGATCCTCTCAGTAGGAATCATTGACTAATGGACCAAATGGCGAACGAAGACTTTGAAGCCGAAGACTTTGTCCAGGATTCCATTGCAAGGCGTCAACCTCCATTTCCCGAAGTCCTGGAGCAAAATCCTTCGTCGGTATTTCACGGAAAGCCAGCAACTAGAGTCGGACAAGTCTAGTCAAACATTTGCGATTTGGTAACACTGCTGTTTGGCCACCCTCGCTAATCCTTGTGTAAACCAGAGACGCACACACAAAAAGAATTTCGCACTAGCGGCGAATTCAATGCTGTTGCCAAACCAAGAACGAGAGCAACAGGAATAGGATCTGGCCGTCCTTCGTCCTCCCTCTCCTCGCCCAATGACTGTTGAGTTATCTCCTGACGGAAGAAGTCGGGGGGTGTAGGAAGGACTCGACATCCTGTTTGTGTCAGGTATGCGGGGAGAGGCGGAGGCATCGTTTGCCGTGACAGTTGACAAGCCGCAAGCTGTTGCTCGCTTCGTCTGTTGCTGTCGTTGATGTTTTGTAAACAACAACAACGCTTTCAAAATCTCCTTCTTCTCCAACGACACATGGACGAGTCGGATGCAATCGACGGAGGTGAAGGCAGAGATGGAGACGCATGTAGCGGAAGCGCAGACACGGAAGTGGCAGCGACAGGACAGCGCGAGAGAAGGGCTCAGGAAGCATGTGTGCCAGCGAGAGTGTTTGTGCCACTAAATGTTCTCGCGCCTCGCCGCCTGATGGAGGAGAACCTCGTGGCCTCCCGAGTCCCCGGCCGAAAACGACTTGCCACGAGTTGCTTCGGCGGCAAAAGCTGAATCCCACTCGAGGCGAGGAGGTCGAATGCAATGGTCTCAATTTTTAATTGCTCTGGTGGACGGTTGCTCTCCGCCACGCCCCACTTTTCTCTCGCCCTATTATTTTCTTAGTCCCAATCTCTCACTAGGTCTCCGAAGCCCTGCTCGTGAAAATTCAAATTTTGGATGGAACCTGTTTGCTCCGATCACGAATTCTGCATCAGCGGACGTCTCTACTTGTGAAAGGCAAACAATTCGCGAACAAAGCCATCGAGTGCCAAGTCCCGACTCGCGCGGTGGGCTGAAGGCGATGGTCGCAGAACGAGGAAACGTTCCCCAGATCGATCGGCGACAACTCTGTCAGCCATAAGTGGGGAAATAATAAATACATCAGCTCCAATGGAGAATCCGTTATTACAGCGATTTATCTCCCGGCGCAGAGCGGGCGATGGATGAAGTGGTGGCAAGAAGACCAGACGGGAATGGGGCGTGGCAGGAGGACCAGATGGAGCAGGGGGCAAAAGAAAGAACTAAAATCGAGATTTATTCTCCGTTGCTCGGTGGCTCTTGGACGAGAGTTGGAGTCGGAGTGAATATGAATTAGATTTCGGTGACGCCCGGTTCATTTTTCATGCGGTCGTGGTGTGACCGAAGAGGGCAATGAATTCGCTAACCTTTCCTCCTCTCGGAACTACTTCTTGCTTCGACTGAGTCTTGTTTTCATCATCGTCGCCTCTTGCGGCGAGGGTCATGAACGAACGAGTTTTAGATGCAAGAATCCTGAATACGAATGTCCTCGATGCACACACGATGAAACGTTCCCTTGGTCACGTCCACGACTTCCGCTTCCGGCGGTATTTCTTTGCTATGACTAGAGAGACTGTGAGCGAGAAGATTTCGACTGCTTTGAAATAAACGCTCACCCTAGTCTCACGGCACGAAATAACGCTGGATCCTTTCAAGCGACGGCGCCCATTCCGGAAGACGTTCGCAGGACTCGATATTAAATGCCGCGACGCCGGAGGAGGCGGAGACGCCTTCGCCTCTGCCATGACGACGCGCGGCAAGAGGCGATTATTCAAATAAAACCGCTTATCGGAAATCCTCTCGGAGTGCAGTCGCACTCGGTTCCAAAATCGTGCTGAGAGGGTGGCGCGGAGAATGAAGTGGAGCGAGGAGAGGGGCAATCCTCCGTCCTTTCATCCATCCATCCATCATACCGATAGCTCCGCCACTCATTGCGTCGATTTGCGATTCTTGACGGGGAGCGAACAATTGATATTGGCTCCAACAAAAACGATGGACAGCGAGCGCTGTCAGGAGTCAGCAGCAACACAACGTCGTGAGCTGATCTGGCAGTATCGCCGCAGAGCAGCAATTAAACTCCAGATGGCGCTTGATTCTCATTTCATTTGTTGTAAGTTTCTTCAATTTTGCAGGATTTAATTTTGATTTATTTCCGCAAGACCACTGCGCCATTGTTGCCACCAACATTGTTCTCTTCATCCTTCTCCTCCTGCTACAGAACCCCGCAGCACTTGGGACGATCTCCCTTCCGCGAACA
This sequence comes from Coelopa frigida, assembly GCA_017309665.1. Taxonomy (NCBI): domain Eukaryota; kingdom Metazoa; phylum Arthropoda; class Insecta; order Diptera; family Coelopidae; genus Coelopa; species Coelopa frigida. The sequence continues at coordinate 57,033 of JAFDUT010000087.1, read as the reverse complement.
AATAATAATCTCATTGATTTCCGTCGCTGGGCGGGATGGAGGCAGAGCGGGGGCCTCCTACGAATGAAATGTTTCATAAAATCTGTAAAAGTAATTGCATAGAAGAAACGATTTGTTCCTTTGTTGTGCTCGAAGGGTGGGCCGATTGTAAGAATTGATAGCGCTCCGAATGATGTGGAGAACATGTGGAGCCCAGAACCCTTTCACCGAGAACGACGGAGACAATTAAAATTGTTCAAATATGAAAGGACGCCAAAGAGAAAAATAGTAAAATTAAAACAGGACACTTTTAAATTTGTATTGAAATTTTTCACTTTAAAATTTAAAGTGAACACGTTTAAATTTTTTTGGAAAATAAACGCACGAATTGGCTGTTGCTTGGAGAATGAGAAAATTTATTTTCACACAACTTATATTCTACTTTATAAACTCAAAGATATTATGACTAAAACTATTTCGCTATAACAAGTGTTTTTGTGACAAGTGAATTATTCTAACACCCCCACTCGAAATATATTTACATAATATGCAAACCCACATGTTTACAAAAATTCTTATGTTTATCTAAACATACAGGTTTTGTTAAAAAATCAGCTAACATTTCATTAGTGGATATTCCGCTAAATGTTACCTCATTGTTGTTCTTCTTTTCTCGTACAAAATGATGACGTATATCAATATGTTTTGATCTTGCATGAGACGCATCATTAGACGCCAAATGAATTGCGCTTTGGTTATCACAAAAAATTCTGGTCGGTTCATCTGGCTTGAAGTTTATATTGATTTCTCGTTCTAGAGCTCGTAACCACAACACCTCTTGAGTCGCTGCAGAAATCGCCATGTACTCCGCTTCTGTTGTACTTAATGCCACTGTTGGTTGCCGCTTACTGTTCCAGGAAATTGCTCCTCCTTGCAAAATGTTTACGTAACCCGTAACTGACCGACGTTCTTCAGAATCATTTGCCCAATCTGAATCTGAATATGTTAATATGTTCTGATTACCTTCTGCTGAGAACCTTAGCTTCATCCTTGAAGTACCCTTCAGATATCTCAAAACTCGTTTAACAGCAGTCCAGTGACTTCTTCCTGGATTATTGTTAAATCTACTCAAAAAATTAACTGCTTGACAGATATCTGGCCTCGTGCATTGTGCTGCAAATAACAAACTGCCAATAGCCTGCTGATAAGGGACGTTCTTCATAGATTCATCGACTTCTGTTGACTTCTCCAACTTTTGATTCATATCCATTGGTGTAGATATGGGATTGCAGTTTTCCATTTCGTATCTTCTTAACATTCCATTTATATAGTCTTCTTGATCAAGATATATATTTTTACCGTCTCTTGTAATCTGCATGCCTAAACATTGCTTGGCTTTTCCTAAAAATTTCATCTTAAAATTTTTCATTAATTGTTCTCACGATAACTGTTATCATTACTGAAGAGTAACATCTCATCTACATATAAAGCCAAAAATGTCATTTTATTATTTTTCATATTGTAATAAATGCAAGGATCAAGTTTGGATCTAGTCAATCCGTATTGCTTTAAAGCCGCATCTAACTTTTGGTTCCAAACATAGCTGGCTTGCTTCAAACCATAAAGTGCCTTTTTCAATTTTAAAACCTGACCTTTGGACACATTAACAACTGATGGTGGATTGACATACACATCTTCATGAAGATCTCCTTGCAAAAATGCAGTTACTGCATCCATTTGTTCTATATCTAGATTATTTCGTACAGCTAGTGCAAATAAACACCTTATTGAAGCGTAGCGAACAACTGGCGAAAACGTTTCCTCGAAATCGATTCCCTTTCGCTGAGTGTAGCCCTTGACCACCAATCTTGCTTTATAACGAATTCTGTTGTCCTGTTCTTTCTTCTTCTTAAATACCCACTTGGTTTCTATTAAGTTGCATTTATTTGGTCTTTGCACAACTTCCCATGTTTTATTTTCTTCTAGAGAACTCAATTCACTGTCTACTGCTTCTTTCCATTTTGCTCTCTCTACTCCTGATAAAGCTTCTTCAATGGTTTTTGGTTCATCATCATTTAAAGTAGCTTTAAAAATATTCTTTTGTTGTTGATTAGCAATTCGTTCGCTTCTTCTTAATTCTTTTGATGCCCCCACTTCTTCGGGAATAACACATTGATTTTCTTCATCTGGGGATTCATTATCCTCCCCCACTTCTTTGTCATTTCCTTCTAAAGAATCATATGACAATGAACTCGAATCTGAATCTTCATCGATATGGGCTACAGGAGATTCTTCAGTTGCATCCTCAGATTCAACATATCTGGAAAAATAAAAATCTTGTTCTTGCTCACCAATCAATGAATAGCCCTTCACGTTTTCCTCAAATTGGACATCACGTCGTGTGAAAACTCCCTTGTCCTTAAGACTATATACTCGATAACCCTTGGTGTTAATTCCATATCCAAGGAAAATAAAATTTTCTGACTTCGGATCCCATTTAAGCCGCTTTTGTTTGGTATAAACGCCATAGCCAAACAACCATATATCTTGAAGTGACTCAAATAAGGCTTCCTGCCTGACCACATCTCTTCTGGAGTTAGCTTTAACAATTTGCGTGGACTTCGATTTGCAATATAGGCCGCAGTCAAAACAGCTTCCGCCCAAAAACGCTTTGGAAGTTTTGCATCATGCAGCATACATCTTGCTTTTTCTGTTAATGTTCTGTTAACTCTTTCTGCTAATCCGTTTTGTTCAGGATTGTATGGAACCGACCTTTGATGAACAATTCCATTTTCTCTAAAGATTTTCTGCATATCTTTGTTGACAAACTCTGTCCCGTTGTCGCTTCGAAAAAATGCAATTCTTTTACCAGATTGAACTTGAGCTAGTGCTTTGAATTCAAGGAACTTGCTCTTAACTTCTGATTTATTTTTCAAAAAATAAATAAATATCTCACGTGTAAAATCGTCAACAAATATTACAAAATAACGACTTCCACCTATTGAATTTACCTCCATGGGCCCGCAGACATCAGCATGAACTACCTCTAATTTTATTGATGCACGATGACCATCTGAAGGAAAACTTTCTCGAATGTGCTTACCTTGCGTACAGCCTTCACATAGCCTTTTTGAATTTCTTTGTTCTTGAAAGTGCACACCAGTCACCAATCCATTCTTGAGCATTCTAACTCCGTCTAGATTCAAATGACCAAGTCTCTTGTGCCACTTATCAATCGAATTTTCTTCCTTTACTAGAAAACATTCTGCCGTTCTGCCCATGTTCAATCTATACATGCCATTAACCATCGAAGCCGTTGCCAAAATTTCATTACCAGAATTTATTATTTTGCAACCATTTTTATCAAATGTAACTCGATTACCACGGCTAACAATTTGACTCACCGACAGCAAATTCTCTGTGACTCCTTTAACATGCAACACATTACGAACAGGAATTTGGTATGGTCCATCATCACCAATAACATTCAGATGAATGTCTCCTATTGAAGCCACTTTCAAAACGCCATCATTTGCGACTCTCACGTCACCATCGTGTGGTTTTGGGTTTTCAATCAAATTTTCATCTTTGGTCATGTGAGCAGAAGCTCCGCTGTCCACATACCAATCATTTGATTTTCTAACATTCATCGCTGAATGTCCAGCATACATTGATTTATTTTCAAAATTGGACTTACCGTCCTTCTTCTTACGGCTTGGACAATCAGCAATAAAGTGTCCAGTACCATCACATCCAAAACATCTTCGGCTCGTGCAATTCCTTTGCACATTCTTCTTATTGTCTCTATACTTCTTGCTGACCAGCGCTTGACTTGAACTCTCAATTCGAACGTCTTGTAACAATTTCATCTTGATCGAATCGGCGTTGATTTTCTTGCCACAGCTTCCAAGCGACATGATCATGGGACGATATGTTTCCGGAAGACCTTTTAATAACAAGCAGCCTAACCTTTCATCGTTTACAATGAAACCGATAGAACCCAGCTTTTGCGCTGTTGTCACTACTTGCGAAACATACTCTTCCACAGAACTGCAGTTCTCTAACTGCACCGAGCACAACTTCTGCAGCAATCCAACCTTTCGATCCAGTCCAGAATCCTCGAAAAGGCTCTTTACTGTCCTCCACACATCCTTTGCTTTGAGGCATTCTCTCACATACACGAACAACGACTTGTCCAGCGATAAAATCAGGCGGCACTTCGCTTTTTCTTCTTTTGCAGCATCTGCATCTGCAACCACTGCATTTTCATCGACGAATTGCCACAATCCTTCCAACTTCAGCTGCATCTCAATCGCGAAACTCCAAGTTAACCAATTTGAAGATCCAACCAGCTATTCTAGTTTTTCAAATTTTTCGGTGTCAGCCATTTTGTAATTGAATTTAGAATCACTTTTTGAAATCTATAGGGCTGGGCCCATAACCTTTTGGAAAATAAACGAATTGGCTGTTGCTTGGAGAATGAGAAAATTTATTTTCACACAACTTATATTCTACTTTATAAACTCAAAGATATTATGACTAAAACTATTTCGCTATAACAAGTGTTTTTGTGACAAGTGAATTATTCTAACAAATTTGAATTAAGATTTTTCCCTTAGTGTATCAAAGTCGCCGCCGCCCCTCTCTGTCGCCGGGCAACGGATGGGATTCGAATTTAATCCGAAGAATTCTCGTCTCCTCATAGATGATCGGTATTTTTAGAAATCCTCCTGGGATGAGACGAAAAACCGATATCGAAGCGGGCGCACATTTGCATTGATGAGGGCGGGGCAGGTCTCAAGGGTGGAAGCGGGCGAGGATGAGGTGCAGGTCTGCTCGAGGAAGAGTAGCTTGAGGGAGGTTGGAACCGATGGAAAGCTGTCGTCTCTGCTTTGACTCCAGGGCACAGGTGGACAGAATCCGAAATGAGAGGTCGTCGTGTTCGGCAGGAACCAGATTAAAACTTGATGAAGGCCTTGAGGTTCATTCCCTGCTTCATCCACGGATGATGAAAACGGAATCATGGAAGAAACTCGTGGGAGGGGTGGGCAGGTCGGAGTTCTTCTGCTGAGTTGTCACTTCTTCATATTCGCAGGATGTCGGTTGTTATTCAAAAAGTGGATAAGGGTAAGAAAAAGGAAGGAAAGAGAAGAAAGGGAAAGGAAGAAAAGCGAAGGAAAAGACGACAAGGTCGATTGAAGTCGAGTGACGAATGTCGTTAAATCACATTAAGACACAAAAGGAAGCACTTTGCGCAGCGCTTCTACCGCGGGCGAAGGCGCCCCTTGGCCGGAGTTTGTCCTCGTCTCCGTCATCACGACTCCTCCGGAGCGAGCGAGGGAGCGGAATATTATTTACGCGTAGTTGAGAGCGAAATTGTCCGGAAGAACGGCGGACGGTTCCCAGTTCAATGAGGCGTGATTCCGGAGCGTCACGACACGGCCCCCATTCGCTGCGGCGGGAGCACTTGCAAAGGACTTTTGAGACACATTGACACAAGTTGGGAAGCCGACGCAATGGTCCTTCCTTTCCTGTCCTTTCTACAAATTAAAGTATCAAACCTTCCTCACCGAATCTCCTGTCAGCTTATTCCTATGTCTCCTGGTAACACTTTCCTCTTGTCTTTCAGGTGACAACTTCATCTTCACGCTTCCTAGGTGGAGACTTCGACCTACTTTAAGGTGAGGTGCGGATGCTACTTCCTTCAGCGGGAGGACAATTGCTTCAAGTGTTCACCACGCAGTATTTTCAAAGACGAGTGAGAGTAGTCCATGACCTGGTTCCTTAATATTCGAAGGACAAAAATTAAAAAAAATAAAAAAAATTTCAATTATCAACATACGTTCAATATATCAATATTCAATTATAATATTTAATATGGTTAATTTCAAAAGTGGTTCCTTGAATTTGATGGTTTTACATTCGGTGTATGTTCAATATTCAATTACATTCTTAAATTATTGTGCTAATTATGGATTATTTTAGAAATTTGGTACCCGAATTTGATCGCTTTTGATCGCTCTTGGTTAAAAACATATAATGAGAAAATATATTTCTTCTAAAATCGAAATTTTAAATATTTAAAAACAAAAAACTATATTTCAATTTTTTTAAAGAAGTATTAAAATTGTGTTTTAAAGATAAAATAATAATGGATTTGATATTCAATAAAATGTGTTCAACATATATTTAAAAAAAAAAAGTACTTTAATTTCAATATATTTCTTTAATCAAATATGTCTATTTCTCCCAATTTCGGAATATTTTTATTTTAAATAGTAAATTTTTAATACTTTTTTAACAAATATATTTTGCCCAAGGTAAGAAAGAAAGCAAGGTTTGAAAAAAGATTGGAGACAATGGCTCTCCGGCCCCACTTTGAATCCATTTGTTGGCAAACAAAGCACTCGCAAAGCGATTCCAAACAAGCTAACTCTCGTCCTCTAGGCCCCGTCACGCCCCGAAATCGCGAAAACTAATTCCTCTGCCCCTCGAACCCGTTCGCTGTGAATACGAATTAAGAAAGTGTAAAATTAATGAAACCGCGAAACTTTATTCAATTTGCGTGATTTGTTCGTGATGATTTCTGTGAGCGCAAAGTCTGGGGCGCATCCTGAGCCTCCTGCAGTTGCCAATTTTAATTGTTGTATTCGCTGGAGAGGGCGGCGGGATCCGTTACAAGACTTCTCTCGGAGTTTTCAAAATTAATATGCAAACTTTTCTGACACTTTTATTCGCGGCAAGCGACGGTTCTCCGTTCCAGCAGGAGGAATCCTTGCGAGTCTTGGGTGAAACTTAATTTGCCTCGTTGTTGTTGTTGCTGCTGTTTTATTTTGTTCAAGGTCCGCATAGAAGGTAAGGTTTTTGTAGTTGTTGTGGCATTATTACCGAGGCTTTAGTTTTGCCATTGTTTCCTCCACTGAAGTCCCGAGTAAAAGGAAGAAGCGCCCGGAAAGCCGAACCAAGCGAAACTTCAGAAGAAGCAGAGGGTTCATAAAAATATCGTATATAATTTTGCCAGGATCAACTCACGGCTGCCCGACCATCGTGGTCACGAGGTAGCAGCAGTAACTACAGTTAAAGCGAAACTTTTTAAGCCAAACGAGACAATCGTGTGGAGCTCACGAGGAAGAGGAGACTGGATTTTGTTCGATTCGTGTCCACTGTTCGTAATTGAAATTTAAATTCGGTTCACTTGACAATCATCGATGAAGTCACGATTCTATCGGAGGAGAGGGGGCGAAGCCATGTGAACCCAAGATACCAGCGAAAACCAGGCAAGGAATGTGGCTTGTGTCCTGGATCCACCCGGCGATTCTGGTATTGGTTTCATAATTGTTTGACAGTGCACGGCGATCCACCGTCCTTACCCCAAAACTACCGGACCGAGCTTTCGGCCGCCAACCGGAAGCGCAGATCGTCCTGCGAGCCTCCCACTACCGACAGACCTGACCACATCGCAGTTGGCCGACGAAATGTTTCACGGATTTTTTCCAAAACACTTTGCAAATAATCGGCACTTGATTAGGGCGAGTGTAGGAAGCCAAGGGATTCGTTTTGTCAGCGAGTCAAAGAGTCCGACATAAATGTCCTGCTGCGGATGGCGGCGGACATTTGCGTAGCCTCATCTGGGAGCAATTTCACAGAATTCGAAATATTTCGATGGAATTCGGCGACCGCTAACTCGGTTGCTGCGGATTATGGCCCTGGTGGATTTCGTCAATTAAGTCGGGCATGTGGGCCGAATTGTCGACGTTCGATTTTCGTGCAGTTTTTGCGCAGGCCACGCCCCCTTTGCAGGGCGGCTGCGTTGGCTCTTCGTCATCGTTGGCTCAGCCACGGCGATGAGTCGTTTGTCTTTGTGGATCCCTTGGATGGTGGAGTTGAGTGCGGTGATGCCACCCTGAGCATTCCCGCCCTCGAATATTTTTTACTTTAGAACTTGTTTATTAGTTCGACATTACGCCAAAGATGATATTCTTCGGAGCTCGGCGCTCCTTCAGGAATACTCTAGTGTCCTGTGGTTTGTGGTTTTTTGCTTCCGCCGAGAAGTTCTTCAACTCATGAACTATGGCTGAGGCTTCGCAACCTTTAAAGCAACCATAAATGCCAAAGTAAATTATTTCGAATTAGTTTGAAGAATATTTAAATATCAGATGGAGAATTATTAGTCAGTTGAAGGGTTTTCATGACAGAGGGAATCGCTTGAGGGGTGTCCGTTTAAATAATAGGTTTACTAATGGTTTACTAATAAGCTGATCGAGCTTTAATATCTAAAATTTACAAATTATAAGAAATTTAAAATTTTACTTAATAAATATATGTCTTGATCTAACTGTAGAGATGGCGGATTTAGACCTCTTTATTCTTATCATTATCAAAATGGGAATCCAACCCATCGTCAGCCCACTCGCGGTTTTAATCTGTTTTATTTAGTGCCGTTCGACACTTGAACCCCGGAATTTATTGCAGCCTGGACTCCAGTTGGCATGGTCTAGTCCAAAACTTTTTCAAATGATGATTACCGGAGTATTTGAGGTTATTTTAAGACCCACTAGGGAATTCTTGAAGTGTTCCCAGCCAATGGCAAAACGAAGGATACGATGGTAAATCAGTAATTAACCGGCTATGGGTTCGCAATCAAATGAACTTTTGCTGAATCCACGAGTGTGTTTTTCTCACAAGGTGCAGCACAAGCAATCAAACGAATAAACAAGGAAGAGATTAAAGGAAACGACGGATTTAAGAAAAGGAAGAATTAAACGAAACGAGGGATTCAACGGGATTTACGAAGGCTTCAAATATGATTTCGATTTCCAATTTCGAAGAGAGGCGAACGAACAAACAATCATAACAATAACGACGGTTCCAATTGCAACCAGGAGCAGTCGATGGTCTCGTTTGCATGCCCAGAATCAGAATCGAAGGCAGAGGCACGAAGCAACGGATCGAAATAAATGAAATTTATATCCGAGTTATTCGTGCGAATTCTCGCCTCCTCGTGGATGTGGATTCACGGACGAGGACTCCACACACAGAAGAGTGGAATGTGGGCGATGAAGCTGAAAACCGATTTCTACTTGATCGAGTTCACCGATAACTCGCAGGCTGCACTTGTCGTCGTATAGAAACAATGGACCCGAGGATACACTCGGCAATCCACAATCAATACCGAACTGGATTGTGTATTGAATATGTATTCGAGCAGTGTTCTCTAGGTCTATGCCATAACCAAAGAAAGGATTCCGGAGACTCCTGGTTGGTGTGAAAGCGGGGTCGATATATTTCACAAAGTTGTTATTTTAGATTCAACAAAGTCGCTATTTCAGAAGTAGCTCTTGGGTATCCTGACCACCATATCCAAGGGTTAATATGTGGAGCATCCAGACCATAATACACCATAATACACAATTTGGACTGCATATTTACTGCATCATTCGCTAGTTAGTGGGATGTAAAGGGCTGTTTATGCTGCCGGATGGCGAAGAATCAACCACGAGGACACACAAGCTCTCCATTAAAGGGATATCGCAGACGTTGAATGGCATGTGCTGCCATGCCACAAACCCTCGCCCCGGTCGCCGCTCGCTGTGTTGTTACCACTTGTTACTCCTCGGCGGCGGTTCGGCTCCCCTTTAAAGTTTATTTCGGTGGCGAGTGCCGAGTGCGGTTGGCGCTCCCTCTTTCAATTTCTCTCGTTTTTATTCTCGCCCAAATTACCCTCAAAATGGCGTTGTTCCACACAGCGAATTATCTGGCCTTATTTATCTCCGTCCGTTCGTCTGTCTGTCTGTCTGTCCGGACGCGCTGGCGACTCCGACGAATTTGAAGGGTGCGGCGAAGGATGCGGACGAGTCCTGGCGATGAGCGAATTTTATTATTCGCAGGGATGTTCCTCGTTGTCGGAGCGCAATTCGGAAGATTTGTTGGCCGTCGAAGCGACCGTCGCCTCGTCGGAGTTGGCAGGGAGTGTCTTTTCTTGTGGTTGGCATCGCTCATTGTTGCAGGCCATCATTGTTGTTGTGCGAAGTCTCATCCTGCTGGACTACAGAAACGACGACTTAATTGAGGCTGCTCCTCCTCAGCCAGTCAGTGATTATTAATCTAATATATCTCACTGATAAGAATAATCATCATCACTGGCTATTGTCGGAGTGGGTGGCCGTCGGTCGGGCGGCTCCCTTGACGATTGATCCACTTTCGGCATTCATTCATATACACCGAGCATTTCGGGACTCCGCGGAGCCACTTGGGATAATTCATTGCTCATTATTGAGTCCTGTGGAAGACACAGGAGAGATTTGACTAGCGATATCTTCAAGAAACTTTCTCGATTTGACTATTGTTCAACTTCTGAGAGTCTTCAAGGTCAGAGCAAGATGTTTCAGTTGGGAATGAGGCGGTCATTGAAGGGATGATTTGGCTCATAATTCTTCTGGATCCGGGAGAACGAAACTCGCAGGAATCGAGGATCACTTGTAACCGAGTGGCTTCATCAATATTTAAGAAATTGATTCACCTTTGGAAGGTATCAGAGGCACCGCGACATTAAAGGAAGAGAGCTGAGGGTTGCAGAAGCAGCGGAAAGCGAGTTATAAATTCTTCAAAATGTTTTGTAACAAGGCGAGAATTCGCTCCATAAAATTCTAAGCGCACGAATCCGTGGGTTGGGGGAATTATGCATGCAGATGGCACACACACAAGCATCCGGTGGAAAATGGAGCCAAAAGAGGAGAGGAAGGTAACGAATTCACACAAACTCACACACACAGACACACTCGCAATCACACGGACACAGACATGAGCTCCATAAATTTGCGTATTTTGAAGAAGGAAAGCTCTCTTTGGCGCATCCTTCGTGTCCTTCACATTCCGGGCGGCGAATGCTTCAGTTCCACAGGCCGCCCATTTCGACAGTGAAGCCCTGGTTGGCAACGCGACCATGCGAATTCCAGCTTTGCAGCCTGCCGTCCACTGGCCACGCCCACCGCGGTCGAGGGGGGCCACACGAGGATGAGTCTTTGGCTGTTTGAAAAGTTCCGGGAATTCGACTCAAGGCATTGCCAGCGACTCCAGTGTGCTTCAAGGGGAGGTGAATTGAATCCTTCGACGTCCTTCTCGACGACCAGGAAACGATTACGAGCAAAATGGGCCCCTTTTCGCTCGCGGCTAATTTAAATCCTACTTGAGCACCATTTTCATGTGAGATGCCACGTATTAAGCCCGGTCCTAATGCTCGGATAAAGTGCGACCCATCGTCGGTATCCACGCTTACTCACTCACACACATTCGTTTACTCATTCACACTCTCTCACTCACACACTCACACTGGTTCGCTTCATACTCACACACTCCCATTTAGATTCTCGCATGTGTGTACGAGGATTTATAGGGAAGCTTTGAGTCGTCCTGCCCTGGGCCTCGTGGCTCCCGTTTATGACGTTGACAGCAAAAATACCAACAACAATAACACAGCGCAACCCGACAATGTCGAACTCATCACCGCCACGCCCTCCTCCCCGCCCCTCGCCCAAAGACGAAGACGAATCAAGGTTAATGTGTCGTGAACTTGATGGTCCTTAAATAATTTCCACTCGCGCCCGTGGCCTGGCGTCGAACCACTGTTGAGATTCGGAGAAAATGAGGATATAACGCTTTCTGGCTGCCAAGGAAAATAAGAATTAGAAGTAGACGAAAAAGAAAAAGACAACAGGGAGCTAATGCCATCCGATTGGGGAATTATATTCGACGAACTTGTATTCCAGCCAAGGGCGAACCGAGTGAACTTCGAAGGAAATCGAGTAAAATTCGAGGGCTTTCGGTGGAATCCTGAACAACTGGAAACTATGAACTATGAATCTACTTCAGACCCTGGGGGATCCAAGAAGAAACCCTCGATCATCCTTCGAGACACAGGAGACCGCGTCATCAGTCTCTGAACGACGATGAATCTCATTAGAGTCCCATAAACGCCATCTCGGGGATCAGGACGCGTGTTCACGAAGCGATTTGAGGCGATGAGATGTTCTCGCTGTTCTTGTTGTTGTTTTCTGTCGCCTGGATTTGTCCTCGGCAAGGCGTCACTTCCGCTTCCGGAGTTTTAATTGGGTTAAAAGAATGGAAATGAGCATTTTGAATGTGGTGGGCGAGATGTGAGTGAGAAAACGCAGACGAGACGAAGGATTATTTACGTGCGACATTTTCGGGGAACACGTCTCGGAGTCGAGATTTAAGACCGAGGCCGGATGCAACTGCAGGTGTTGATCACGGGGATTCAACGACGTGGGGGAGAGGAGAATTGAGAAAATTTCGTCGAGAACAAAGCGATATAGCGCTCACAATAAAACGAAATCGCGTAGTATATTCTCCATATCATATTGAGTCCGGCAAATTGAATTCCATAAAACCAATGTCAGCTAGTTGTGGAAATGAACACGGGGATAAAAGCGACATCAACGCATTGGCGTCGCTGTCGACACGAGGCGCGGGCGGAAGCGGAAATGCGATAAAGTGAAATTATGATCAGGCTGTTCAAATGAACTCGCACGTGGTGGCAACGGCAACAGAAACAATAATAACAGAAACAACAACGATAACAGAAATAACAACAATATCAAAAACAAAAAAAAACTAGTAAAAGCGTTTACTTCGGCCGAATCGATGCTTATATACAATTGCAGCCAGATTACCTTTTTACGCGAATTTCACTTAACCCAATTAGAAAGTGAAAAAAGTGGTAAATATTTTTAGAATAGGTAACAAATGCACTTTACGACCCCCCTCAAAAAAAAACCAAAAATACCCCCAAAAAGTACTAATTTTGAGTATCAAAAACCCGAAATAACTCGGGAGAATATGGGGGTCAATGGTCAAAATTGGGGCCGCCTCCAAATCCACAAATGTTATCCAATCTGAAACATATGGATATCGAAAGAAAGGTAATTCTCTATAAAACTGCATTTAAAGGCTTTTCAAAATTATAAACTTTTAACAAAAAATTTGACAAAAACTGAAAAAAATTATAAAATTTTTTTTCAATAATTTTTTTCTTCTAAATTTGTATTATTAACTATATGTTTAGTATACATTTCCTTAAAGCTGGTTCAATTTTTAAATTTAAATTGATATACAGCTATGGACAGAGAAATAGCACACTTTTGAAAAATATTATAAAAGTGCATTTTATATTACATTCTACTTCGAAATGTTTGGTTTTTTGATTTAAATATTACATTTGGAGTTTAAACATTTATAATAAACAAAAACTATAACAACTATTTATAAAATATTGTTGTTATTTTGGTTGGACAGAGAAATAGCACACTTTCATTGTAATGAACAAAACTCGGTATTCATTCGATAACTGTAAGTCAAATTGTTATAGTTTTTGTTCTTCTCTTGAATATTAACGGTATTTATACAAAAATGGATATAAGGTCCTTATTCTTCTCCAGAAAAAGGATGATTATAAGGACAATATTCAAAATCGGGAAAATCCTTCTGAAATAGTCGAAATACAAATTTTTTTGCAGAAGAACAGTCTTTAATACCACGAAATTAGTTGAATCGAATGTAGAATTGACGAAAACAAACAATTTATAAAGATCCGTTGAAAAAAATCCATAAAAGATGTACCCGGCGCTTGTAGCCCGACCACTTTCTGGTATCGGATCTCAGAACCACTTTTATCGATCGCGGCGAATATGTTGGTGACATTGATCAGCGAATGCATATCCGTCTGTCTCTGTCAGTCCGTTTCCTTTCGACTGGAATCGGGTATTAACAAAAAAAAAAAAAAACAATTATATACAATAACTGATCACTAACTTAGACTTTGATCGACAGGTCGAAAACCCTTGGTGATCATTACCAATTTAGCCTTGAATTGAAACAGTTGTTTCAAAGCTTTGTTCCAGAAAAAAACTATTATAAACGGTTTTTTTTAATTTTCTTGTGATTTATTTTTTATTGAATTTTATTAAAATTCTAAGTATAAAATCAATTTATTTGTGCCCAAATATAGTGGAATTAACAATATTCCATAGTTTTCCCCTGCTGTCCTCTGCGATTTGCACTGGGAAATCTCAGAAAAATCACCGCAGCAGTAAAATTGTAAGTCTCTATTTTTGTTTTTGTTTTTTTGTTTGTGATCTCTTATGAGAGTAACTTCTCTAGATTTGATCGGGGTTAATAACCCATCAGCTGTCCGAAATCGGACAAGAAAGACTCCAAGAGATTTGCATCTCTCCTGGGGCTCCAGAGCGGAGTCCCACTCTAGAGAAGATCACTCAGGCAGCTGTCAACGGAAGGCTCGATCTACTGACAGCAACAACATCAGTTACAACAACGTCGGCAGAGCAGTCAGCAGCGACTGAAAATCGTTTCCCCGAAAATTTAATTTAATTTAATAAATAACAAAAAAAATCGGGTAGAAATTGGGTAAAAACCCTATTGAAAATACATTTTTTAAAAACCCGAAGTTATATCCTTAGCCCCTTTAACGCCCAAAAGGGAAGGAATCGGGTCGCGCTGCGATATGTGAAAAGTGTTGTGATGAGCTTTGTTGCCACATAAAATCCATTAAACACAGGAAAAAATAACAAACGCTCTAAAAATTAGACAAAGAACGATTTTTCTGGTGCTTTTCGGTAGTTTTAGTTTAGTTTTAATTATGTATAATAAGTTGTAGCTCGCGAAAATTAGAGTAAAATATATAAAAATGTAAAATTCGTGAAAGAGGCAAAAGTGGAAAAAAACGTGAATTCGAAAAATCTATAAAAAAATAGAAAAATTGTGTTAATTTTATCAGGAAAAATAATGAAATATTAATTAGTGAGAAAAAAAAAAATAAAAATTATTTAATCTCACGATCGTCGCGATCATCTCCATTTGCTGATTTTTAACATTTTTTTTCCTCGTGCCCGAGTTAACATTCCATTAACACTCTGTTAATGTCGATGAGAATGTAGTGTACAGAAAAAAAACTCAAGTGCATTTTTCCTCTCGCGCTCCGCCTCTCACGCGTTCCACAGTCGATCTCGATTCTCTCTCCCCCTATTTTCTTCCTTCTTCTTCTTTCCTTCACAGCTCAGGTTCACACTCGACGATGAAAGATCTTTCAGCGTGGGAGAGATAACCAACAAAGTGAGTGACTCTTTTCGTGTTCTTTTTATGCGCTCTCGTTTTTTTTCGTGAGAACATAATTGCATTATGTTTTCGTTGCCCATGGAAAGAGAGGTCGTAGCATATATTTTGCTGTGACATTTTGGCTCTCTCGCTCTGCACGCACTCTTAATCAAGAGCATAACAGCAGAAGAAAATGCAATGTAATTGTGTTTGTCGGGGATTTTTCGGTGCGATTTGGGGAATCACATTAATGCTTTTGTAATGTTCAGCAAATAGGGTAAAGCAGTGCGAACAAAAGAAAAAAACATTTATAATGATTCACAATGATTTTAATTGACACAAAATAAAACTAAAATATTATTTTTTTTAATAAATAATGAAATAAATAAAATAAAATAAATTAAGTTAAAACAAAATAAAACAAAACAAAACAAAAATAAAAAAAAACAGAAAATTGAAATTAATATTAATTAATTTTTTTTGCCTTTTTCACTAATTTTTTTTTCGGTTTAATTTTAATATTTTTAAATTTCTTTCTACTTAATTCAGTTTGTTACCATGCATTTTACCTTTTATTCTTATTCTTATTATTCATTAATCATTTTTTTATAGCTTTTAGTTATTTTTCTTAATTTTAATTTTCATTTATTATCTTTAATTCATATTATATATATATATTTTTTTTTATGATTTTCATTTTTTTTAGATTTAGCATTAATTTCATATTTAGATTTAATATTTTCTTGCTGTATAAATAAATTGTGAACATGAAGCACTAATCTTCTTAATGGTTCCGAGGGTTTGTGATTGTCTGTCCGGTCGATAATGGTTTTTGAGGGACCATCGTCAATCAAGACTCGGTAAATCGAACGATGGTCAGGATGGGCGGGCATGGAGTTGTCGCACTAACACCATAGCGCAACTCACATTGCTGAGGTCATGGCAAATCTGGTGGATGTCCCACTTCCTTTCAGCACGCATATATAGGTGTACTCTTCGTTCGTTCAAAAATGCTTCCTGTGATAAGCTGCAAGATCCCACTCCCATTGGCCGTCGAGCTAGAGCCGGAAATCCCTGCGTGCTTCCGCAGCATATCATAGACACGATCCAGATGCAGAAAATTATTGGCACCAAACAGAACGTTGATTGTTACATTATGGCGCCCAACGTGGGGCCCGACACTTTCAAATTCATTTTTTTAACACCTTGGCTGTTCATTATATACAATGAGCATCAGTAATAATGTGTGGTTCCCCTTATACTTCCTCACTGTTCAGTTCATTTCATCAGTTATTTGCTTGCAGGAATATCTCATAGCTTAGAAAATTAAGTCCGCAGCAAGGTAACGAAATGTTCTTATTTTTTTTGGTTTTGCTCACAGACGTTCGCCGGAATAGCAGTCCTTTGGACATCATAGCCAAAGACTGACCGCAGCGTTGAGAACAAAATTCATGTCCATCAGGTATCGAATTGCTTACAATTTGGAAACCTTTAAGTTCTTCGTTGTTGACTTAATCGCCAGTGTAACCGCATAGATACTTGTTTACTTGTTTTCCTCTCTGTTTATGTTTTTATTCCTTTCTGTCACGTTTAGCCATTGACCTCAGGAAAACCTTACCCCGGATCAGCAACACAAATACCTCGGAATCTCGTATTGAATTTATATCTTTTTTTATAGAATCTTTCTTTCTTTTATCGTACTTTTATTTTTTTTCACATTCGATTCGAATTAATTATAAATAAAATCGCCATGTCGGTTCGTCATAGCAATGAAGACTTAACTTCGGGTGCGACCAGTGTTACAACGTGTAACATTTGCTCGAATCCTATCGGTGTCATCGGGCACCTAGTCAAAACACCGTGTGAACACACCTTCCACAAAGCTTGCATTGCTAGACATTTGCAAACAAAAACAACGTGTCCTGTGTGCAACGAAAGATGCGTTGCTCAAGACACTCTGAGACCCCAAACACCGTCCAAGTCTACTTCTAGTAGTCATGGGTATTCGACTCGATTGCAGACTAGCAAGCAATCGACGAGTGTCGTATCCAATCCGTCATCTGTCCAGGAGGGACCGGGAGTGGGCGATGATTCAGTTTCTCCGACTCGACCCCCTGTTGATCGGGACCAAGATTTGCAAAACTTGGTCACTGCAGCTGTGGGTGCACAACAAGCTCAGATGCTTTCCACCCTCAGCCAAACATTAACCAGTTTGATTGAATCAAACATTGAGTCCGGTTTTCGACGATTGGCAATTACCAATCCCCCTATGTCCATGAACCAACAAAACAATTCTCAGTGTCCAACAACGTCACGGCATGCTCAGTCTGCAATGCCTGTTGAACAACAATCGTTGGATCAAATTCTTGGCTTACATTCGGGCCACACTAATATGCGTTCAGAATTCGTTCTCGGCCACAACTCTCCTGTATCTCAGGGAGCACAAACGAATAGTGACATGTCCTTCAGACCTGACAGAGTTGGTCATATAATATTTAATTGGAAATTGAGGTTTTCTGGTGGTTCACAGGGTTTATCGGTCGAAAACTTCATCTATCGTGTCGAAGCCCTTACAATCCAGACGTTGGGAGGGAACTTCGAACTGCTTTGTCGTAACGCTAGTTCTTTATTCGATGGCAAAGCCACCGACTGGTTTTGGCGTTATCATAAGTCAGTGCAGGAGATCACGTGGCCAAACCTCTGTGTTGCCCTCTGCCGACAGTATAAAGATTCCCGGACAGATGTGGATTATCGGGAAATGATTCGGGATAGAAAACAAAAGCCCAATGAAAGCTTCGATTCTTTTTACGAATCAATTTTAGAATTAACCGATCGCCTAGAAAATTCTCTTCCAGAAAATTCATTGGTTGAAGTGCTGCGTAGGAATTTACTTCCAGAAATCCAGCATGAGCTTCTGAATGTCCAAATATTTTCCGTATCTCACTTAAGAGATATTTGTAGAAGAAGGGAATTTTTCTTGCAGGACGTTTACAAGAAACAGCCCTACAGTAAGCCATCGCATCCAAGGCGAAATATTTCGGAGATTGAAGATGTCGAGCCGAGAGATGAAGTCGAAGATTGCGAAGACGTCTCGGCAATCTCTCTCAATTGCTGGAACTGTGGGCGAAGTGGTCACCGTTACCATGACTGCTTAAGCGAACGAAAGGTGTTCTGCTACGGCTGCGGAACTCCTAACATATACAAACCGAATTATCGCAAATGTTCAGATTCAAAAAACTTGCGGTCGAGTGCACCTCACAGTGCACGCAAACACCTGCCGAGTTCAACGAACACCAACAAACATCAATCGACCAACACAGATTGAATGACAATACAAACCAAATCAATTACCCAGATATTCAAATTAAACCAACTACGTCCAACGCTTTCATTTCCACTAATGTTCCTCTCAAGCCATATCATGTTCGCGTAAAAGAATATGATGCAGCTCGTAGGCGAATATTTTCAAATTGTTCTCAATCTCGCTCAAGTGCGAGATTGCGATCGTTTTGGGAGGAAGTTAACAGAAATCGAAGCAATTTTATAACAACAATCTTTGACAAACCGAACGACATCCGTCCGTACGCTGAAGTCAAATTATTCGATAAAAATATTATCGGGTTGCTTGATACTGGTGCATCTATAAGTTGCATTGGGGCTCAAGCAGCTGAGGATTTTCTGACCTCCAATATTGAGTACAAGAAAATTAACTCTTCAGTACGCACAGCTGACGGAAAGTCGCAAAGTGTAATTGGTGTGATCAAAACCACGATATCGTTTCGTGAAGAGACACAACCAATTTCTATTTTTATTATTCCAAGCTTGTCCCAAAATCTATATCTAGGTATAGATTTTTGGAAAGCATTTCAACTCTTGCCAACTGGAATCGTCAGTGAAATCAAGTCCGTCGATCCAGAACTGGTGTCCTTACAGTCCTTGTCCGAAGTGCAGTTAAAACAGCTGCAGAATGTCATCAATATATTTCCATCTTTCTTAAAAGAGGGATTGGGTAAAACCAACTATATGTCTCACATGATCGATGTAGGGTCCGCAAAGCCTATCAACCAGCGGCATTTTCCCGTCTCGCCAGCGATAGAGAAACTGATACACGCAGAGCTCGATCGGATGATCGAAATGGGGGTGATTGAAGAATCAGATAGTGCTTGGTCATCGCCGATTGTCCTTGTGCGCAAACCGGGAAAAGTTCGTTTGTGCCTCGATAGCCGTAAGGTTAATGAGGTGACACTCAAAGATGCGTATCCTTTACCCAATATAGATGGGATTTTGAGCCGGCTTCCGAAGGCTGAATTTATTACTAGTCTTGACCTCAAAGACGCCTTCTGGCAAATCCCCTTGGACGAGAAGTCCCGCGACAAAACAGCTTTCACTGTGCCTGGTAGACCCCTCTATCATTTTAAGGTCATGCCTTTTGGCCTCTGCAACGCACCCCAGACCATGTCGCGTTTAATGGATAAAGTCGTTCCTCCACATCTCAGAACTGAGGTTTTTATATACTTGGATGATCTGTTAATAGTTTCAGACAGTTTCGACAGACATCTAAATGTTTTGCGTGAAATTGCGCAACATCTCCGCTTGTCTGGACTGACAATTAATGTGGAGAAAAGCAAGTTTTGTCTGAAAGAAGTCCGGTATTTAGGCCATATTGTGGGAAATGGTACTATTCGAACTGATCCGGAAAAGGTAGCCGCCATCACCGAATTTCCGACTCCGCGATCAGTGAAACAGCTTAGACGATTTTTAGGTATGTCTGGGTGGTACCGGAAATTCATTAAAAACTATGCTTCTGTGACAACTCCTTTAACCGACTTGTTGAAAAACTGTCGTAAATTCGCTTGGAATGAGCAAGCAGAAAAAGCCTTCGAAGAATTGAAGTCCATATTGAGCACCGCACCTGTGCTGCACTCTCCTAATTTCTCGCAACCGTTCTATATACATTGCGATGCATGTGCCACAGGCATAGGAGGTGTATTGGCCCAAGTAAATGAAGAGGGTGAAGAGTTTCCGATAGCATTTATGTCGAAGAAACTCAATCAAGCCCAACGCAATTACTCAGTGACCGAACAAGAATGTTTAGCAGCAATGTTGAGCATAAAAAAATTTCGGGCTTATGTGGAAGGACATGATTTCACGGTGATCACAGATCACGCGTCTTTAAAATGGCTCATGTCCCAAACAGACCTGAATTCGCGACTTGCTCGGTGGGCTTTGAAACTTCAAGGATTCCGATTTAAAATCCAACATAGACGCGGAAGCCAGAACATAGTTCCCGATGCTCTGTCCAGGGTAAACACCGAAGATCTGTCCGAACTTAATCTTGACAGTGGGGTTTTCGTAGACTTGAATTCGCCTTATTTTCATTCTGACGAGTATAACGAACTCTTAAAAGGGGCACAAGAAAATGCGAACGCCTTTCCAGATATTAAAGTTGTGGACGGATATTTGTACCGACGGACTGAGCACACAAGCGGAGAACAACTCCACGACGAACTCGTTTGGAAATTATGGATCCCCAAACAGCTAGTTCCTGACTTGTTAAAGCAAGCGCATGACAGCCATTTAGCATCCCATGGAGGCATTTACAAAACGATCGAACGAATTCGTCGATTTTATTTCTGGCCCGGACTGGTATCGGACGTTAAAGAGTACGTAAACGCATGCGAAATTTGCAAAACCACAAAACATCCGAACCATGTTCTGCGAACTCCGATGGGCAGAACGTCTGAGACACATAGGTTCTTTCAAAAATTATATGTAGACTTTATTGGTCCATACCCGCGCTCTCGAGGCGGAAACATAGGAATTTTTGTTGTTCTTGACCATTTTTCAAAATATCCCTTCTTGAAACCGGTCAAGAAACTGACAGCTGAAATAATAATTAAATATTTAGAAAATGAGATTTTCTATGCATTTGGAGTTCCTGAGTCTATTGTTTCAGACAATGGTTCTCAATTTAAGTCGAAGGAATTTAATACTTTTTTAAATAAATTTGGTGTTAACCATATTTATACCGCTGTACATGCGCCACAAGCTAACGCTTCAGAGCGCGTCAACCGCTCGGTTATTTCAGCCATAAAATCTTATGTGAATCCGAACCAAAACAACTGGGATGAACATTTAAACAAAATATGTTGTGCTTTGCGTTCCGCAACACATACGGCAATCGGGACTTCACCATATTTCATGGCCTTCGGTCAACATATGGTGACTAATGGCTCCATCTACAATCTGCTAAGAAAACTAAATTTGTTAGACGATCGACAGATACAATTCGATCGTAATGATTCACTCGAAATAATTAGAGAAAAGGCTCGAAGCTTAATGAGAAAGCAACAAAGTCGCAACGAAAAAAAATATAATCTCAGAGCTCGAGATGTGACATATTCGATAGGTCAAGAAGTCTTTAGAAGAAACTTCAAACAAAGTGACTTCAAAAAGGGTTTCAACGCGAAATTGGCACCCACCTTTATAAAGGCCCGAATCAAACGAAAGTTGGGGAATTGTTATTATGAGCTAGAAGATCTCCAAGGTCGGCCGATTGGCTCATACCACACCAAGGACATCAGACAATAGCTGCTACAAGCGGTATCAGCTTTTGGGTCTCATTCACCCCAAAACCTGATTTTGGCGGGGGGGAAATGTACCGGCGCTTGTAGCCCGGCCACTTTCTGGTATCGGATCTCAGAACCACTTTTATCGATCGCGGCGAATATGTTGGTGACATTGATCAGCGAATGCATATCCGTCTGTCTCTGTCATCCGTTTCCTTTCGACTGGAATCGGGTATTAACAAAAAAAAAAAAAACAATTATATACAATAACTGATCACTAACTTAGACTTTGATCGACAGGTCGAAAACCCTTGGTGATCATTACCAATTTAGCCTTGAATTGAAACAGTTGTTTCAAAGCTTTGTTCCAGAAAAAAACTATTATAAACGGTTTTTTTTAATTTTCTTGTGATTTATTTTTTATTGAATTTTATTAAAATTCTAAGTATAAAATCAATTTATTTGTGCCCAAATATAGTGGAATTAACAATATTCCATAGTTTTCCCCTGCTGTCCTCTGCGATTTGCACTGGGAAATCTCCGCAGCAGTAAAATTGTAAGTCTCTATTTTTGTTTTTGTTTTTTTGTTTGTGATCTCTTATGAGAGTAACTTCTCTAGATTTGATCGGGGTTAATAACCCATCAGCTGTCCGAAATCGGACAAGAAAGACTCCAAGAGATTTGCATCTCTCCTGGGGCTCCAGAGCGGAGTCCCACTCTAGAGAAGATCACTCAGGCAGCTGTCAACGGAAGGCTCGATCTACTGACAGCAACAACATCAGTTACAACAACGTCGGCAGAGCAGTCAGCAGCGACTGAAAATCGTTTCCCCGAAAATTTAATTTAATTTAATAAATAACAAAAAAAATCGGGTAGAAATTGGGTAAAAACCCTATTGAAAATACATTTTTTAAAAACCCGAAGTTATATCCTTAGCCCCTTTAACGCCCAAAAGGGAAGGAATCGGGTCGCGCTGCGATATGTGAAAAGTGTTGTGATGAGCCTTGTTGCCACATAAAATCCATTAAACACAGGAAAAAATAACAAACGCTCTAAAAATTAGACAAAGAACGATTTTTCTGGTGCTTTTCGGTAGTTTTAGTTTAGTTTTAATTATGTATAATAAGTTGTAGCTCGCGAAAATTAGAGTAAAATATATAAAAATGTAAAATTCGTGAAAGAGGCAAAAGTGGAAAAAAACGTGAATTCGAAAAATCTATAAAAAAATAGAAAAATTGTGTTAATTTTATCAGGAAAAATAATGAAATATTAATTAGTGAGAAAAAAAAAAAATAAAAATTATTTAATCTCACGATCGTCGCGATCATCTCCATTTGCTGATTTTAACATTTTTTTTCCTCGTGCCCGAGTTAACATTCCATTAACACTCTGTTAATGTCGATGAGAATGTAGTGTACAGAAAAAAAACTCAAGTGCATTTTTCCTCTCGCGCTCCGCCTCTCACGCGTTCCACAGTCGATCTCGATTCTCTCTCCCCCTATTTTCTTCCTTCTTCTTCTTTCCTTCACAGCTCAGGTTCACACTCGACGATGAAAGATCTTTCAGCGTGGGAGAGATAACCAACAAAGTGAGTGACTCTTTTCGTGTTCTTTTATGCGCTCTCGTTTTTTTTCGTGAGAACATAATTGCATTATGTTTTCGTTGCCCATGGAAAGAGAGGTCGTAGCATATATTTTGCTGTGACATTTTGGCTCTCTCGCTCTGCACGCACTCTTAATCAAGAGCATAACAGCAGAAGAAAATGCAATGCAATTGTGTTTGTCGGGGATTTTTCGGTGCGATTTGGGGAATCACATTAATGCTTTTGTAATGTTCAGCAAATAGGGTAAAGCAGTGCGAACAAAAGAAAAAAACATTTATAATGATTCACAATGATTTTAATTGACACAAAATAAAACTAAAATATTATTTTTTTTAATAAATAATGAAATAAATAAAATAAAATAAATTAAGTTAAAACAAAATAAAACAAAACAAAACAAAAATAAAAAAAAACAGAAAATTGAAATTAATATTAATTAATTTTTTTGCCTTTTTCACTAATTTTTTTTTCGGTTTAATTTTAATATTTTTAAATTTCTTTCTACTTAATTCAGTTTGTTACCATGCATTTTACCTTTTATTCTTATTCTTATTATTCATTAATCATTTTTTTATAGCTTTTAGTTATTTTTCTTAATTTTAATTTTCATTTATTATCTTTAATTCATATTATATATATATATATTTTTTTTTATGATTTTCATTTTTTTTAGATTTAGCATTAATTTCATATTTAGATTTAATATTTTCTTGCTGTATAAATAAATTGTGAACATGAAGCACTAATCTTCTTAATGGTTCCGAGGGTTTGTGATTGTCTGTCCGGTCGATAATGGTTTTTGAGGGACCATCGTCAATCAAGACTCGGTAAATCGAACGATGGTCAGGATGGGCGGGCATGGAGTTGTCGCACTAATACCATAGCGCAACTCACATTGCTGAGGTCATGGCAAATCTGGTGGATGTCCCACTTCCTTTCAGCACGCATATATAGGTGTACTCTTCGTTCGTTCAAAAATGCTTCCTGTGATAAGCTGCAAGATCCCACTCCCATTGGCCGTCGAGCTAGAGCCGGAAATCCCTGCGTGCTTCCGCAGCATATCATAGACACGATCCAGATGCAGAAAATTATTGGCACCAAAAAGAACGTTGATTGTTACAAAGAGACGATAAAACCAACGTAAAACAGTTTGAGGTTAATCCTTTTAAGACTTTGGGCACAATATAGACCCAAATATTTGACAAATTTTATACGAATATTTAGTGTAGAGGTGTAAGAAGACAAATCAACGAGTTTGGGCTGTTAAGACTACTCAGCAAGACAACTTTGCCCCTACCAAAACCAAAAATGTAAAGTCGATGCTGACTTCCACAAAAACCCCCGAGTAGTAACTAATCACGGACAAAATTGTATCCTTATCTATATGAGGTATGGTTCACCAGATATTCTATATCAAAAGTTTACTTGAGGTGGGGTGTCCGTTGGGCTATGTTTAGAATTTGAGCTCATATTAGTAGTACTTGATGACACACAAAATTTCATCTCGATATATACCATAGATCACCATATATCCCATATTGAACTTTTGCGTTATGTGGGAGGTGGGCGTCTCCATTGGGCGATGTTATCCATTTTTGGATTGTAAGCTCGTATCAGTGGTACATAACCAAACACAAAATTTCAAATATCCCATTTTGCCCATTTTTATATACAAGTAGCTTATAAATATATAAATACTAAATCCAAAATTTCAAGTCAGTATCTCTTACCGTTTTTTCAGAAAATCTATTTCCACAGACAGACAGACGGACATAGCTGAATCGACTCTGGAGGTTATGCTGATCAAAAATATATATACTTTTCCATACCTACGACCTCTGCTTTAATGCGTTACAAACGGAAGGACAAAATGAATATACCCTCATCCACAGGGTGTAGGGTATAACAAGTGAAACAACAAGACCAAAAACAACAATAGCAGCAGTAGTGGTAGCACTAAAATTACAAAAACAATATGGACGACTCAACTACCTGCGCAAAAAGAACAACAACTAGAGAACTGCACACGAGCATGCCAGGAACTGCAGGTGGCAACGCCGCCTACGCCCGCCCGCTCAATGCGCCTCAATTAGGGCGGGTCCGTGTGTTGATGTAAAGGACGATAACGGAAATTGATACATATACACATCGACACTCATAACTACCACTGGAGACGTTGGTGCTCCTTCAGTCCGTGAATCTGGAGTTCAAAGAGGCCGCAGTCGGTAGTCAGCAAGGACTCGGAGTCTTAGGGACTCATGAGCGATGGCCATGGGTTCGCTTTCCGTGCCTCGGATTCCTGGAAATCAATATCGACTTGTTCGAGTCCGAGTCCGTCGGTCTTTTGACTCGAAGTCATGGCTCCGATTCTTCTTCCTCTTTCTGGGCATCTATTTCCATTTCTAATGCATAATTTTTCCGTCAGGAGTATGCATGCGTGAACATGATGGAATACCTGTTTGATCACCAAACTTCTTAAATTGAATTTTGAAATGATCTCGTCATCACCCTATGTCCCATGTTCATATATTTTTGATCCTTTGTTTATATGAAATACCCTGAAATACCCCTCATATTGAAATAAACTCGACCTCTTGAATTTGATCTCGTTAGTGTAAAGACGTGTTTTATTTTATTGCACACCGCCACCTCTCAGAAGAATCTCTGGCTGCAGAAAAAGCTCTGAGGTTCATCAAACATTTTGGCGCCCAACGTGGGGCACGTGTGTAATAACAATATAAACTCTCCACTCCACTCCAACTCCACATATAAAATTTTCGCTCAACCTGCATTATCGTCGCTGCGTTGCCTTACACATTTTTCGCTCGTTACTACTTTACCAAAGGCTGTACTATCTTCGGGAGTTGCTGCTTTTCCTGTCAACATAAACTGTGTCGCTTGTCACTTCGGTACCAGCCCACGTACACTTTGTTGTTATTTTTCGCCGCTTGCCGACATAACTGCTGCATCATCGCTCGTGGCTGCTCTGCCAGCCGAACTGCAATCCGGTATATTCGGCATCGTCGCATATCGCTGCTCTGCCAGCCTGATCTACTTTACCATCCGTGCAACTCTTTCGACATAACCTTCAATTCACCTCGCCGCATACCATTGGATACCTGCGTACAAAATAACGGAATTGGAAGGTTACAAGTAGAGGTCTCGATGCCCGGGCTTTTTTCGGCCCGGGCGGCCGCAATCGGCCCGGGCGGCGCAATCGGCCCGGCCCGATTATTCGAGCCGTCGAGCCGATTCGGGCCGTCGAGACGATACGAACAGGGTTGCCGTTTTGGTAAAATGTTTTCAGAAAAAATGTGATTTTTTAAAATGATAATTTTTTTAAGTGTATTTATCAGGTGCATATTGTGAAATTAATCCTTTCACAATCATTTACGCGCTATTTATATGCGCGCATCAATCTATGTGGCTAACTACGCAGATTCGTATTCTCATATGCACGCATTTCACGCGTTGCGACGAGTCATCAAAACACACATCAAACTCATACAAAACAAAGAATCAACAGCTACGAACGCAATTTGTCACACTCCGAACTCCATTGCCGCTTGGGCATCCTGGAGTCATATTTTAAACAAGCGATGACCGTCCAATCAAAGATTGAAACTTTGGACCAAGACTTTGGCCGCGCAGATTTGGAGGACAACTACATCGAGGTGAAGATGTGCATCAAGGGTCGTGTCAGGAAGATGTCTACAGTCAAACAAATCATCGGCCTGTCTGATGTCATTCGAGTTTTCAAACGACAAACACCTACAAAAACTGTGGGAATTGAATCAATATCGACCAAACCTCTCGAACTTCAACCTGAACATCAAATTTGTGAAACTCATTTCCTTAAGACCACTAAGCAACAGGAAAACTGTCGTATCGTCGTCGAGCTGCCCTTTAAGTAAGACGCACTGTCTCTTCGAAACTCTGCTGATATTGCACGTCGTCGGTTGCTCGCCTTGGAGCGTCGTCTGCAGCGATCACCTGAGCAAAAAACTCAATACATTATGTTTATGCAGGAATACGAAAATCTTGGTCACATGTCGATGGTGCCAACTTCGAAGATAGAAGAGCTGCACTATTACATTCCTCATCACTGTGTTTTCAAGCCTAGTAGCACTTCAACCAAACTTAGAGTCGTGTTTGACGCCTCTTGCCAAACATCATCACAAAAATCACTTAATGATTTACTGTTGGTTGGTCCCACGTTACAAATGGATCTGCATACGCTTTTACTTCGATTTAGATTGTATCGATTTGCCATCACTGCTGACGTCACAAAAATGTACAGGCAAGTACTTTTGAATTCTAAACATTGTAAATATCATTATATCTTTTGGCGAGAGTCCCCAGAAGCGAACCTGCTGACATATCAGCTGAATACCGTGACATACGGTACTGCTGCAGCACCATACCTTGCAATACGTAGTCTACATTTCATAGCTGACCAATGTGCATCCAAGGTTCCAAGCATCCAATGTGTAACCAAGGTTCTACAACGTGAATAATTTCCACTAACTAAGTGGCATTCCAACCATCCAGATTTCGCAGACGCATATCAAACAAAACAGTTGAATGTGTGTGAAGATGCCATAACAAGTACACTTGGTGTAACGTGGCACCAACATCCTAAACACAATCCAAGTTTAATTACAAAGAGATCGATACTGTCAATAGCTTCGTCGCTGTTTGACCCACTCGGATTACTGTCCCCAATCATTATCGTGTCGAAGGTATTAGTTCAAGAACTTTGGTTATTGAAACTCAACTGGGATGAGTCAGTACCTCAAACCGTATACGACGCTTGGAACAAATACTTATCGTCACTTCACTGCCTACCGTCACTTTCTGTGCCTCGTGCATGCAAGACAACGTTCGCAAGATACAACTACATGGTTTTTGTGACTCTTCAATACGCGCGTTTGGTTGCTGCATATATGTGCGTACGTAGAACGAATCAGGTCATGTCAATGTGCAGCAGCTTACATCCAAGTCGCGAGTAGCTCCTGTGCGGAAGCAATCCATACCAAAGCTGGAACTTTGGGGAGCTCATCTACTTGCTCGATTGATGTATAAAATCCGTCCAGTTTTTCAAAATCAACCTAACACTATTTTCTTATGTTCAGATTCGCAGATAGTTCTTCATTGGCTGAGACAACATTCTGTCACCTTGTCAACCTTTGTTGGAAACCGCGTTTCGGAAATTCAATCTTTAACCTCGAATGCTCAATGGAGGTTTGTTCCTACCCAAGAGAATCCAGTAGAGCTTGTATCCAGAGGCTGCACTGTAACGGAACTGAAGTCGTCTATATGGTTCACAGGCCCAACATTTTTACACAAGGGTGTGTGTGACTGGACTGTCCCTGAGTGCAACAACCTCGATATGGACATGATTTCCAAGGAAAAACGTAAACAAACATTCCTCTCAACGAATAGTACAAATCATTTACTGGCAAGTATTGAAAACTATAGTTCCTATTCTAATATATTGCATATTGTCGGTCGGATGTTTCGATTCGTAAACACATGTAAGAAGCGACCCAAATGTGGGATGAATTCGTTGTCACCCGAAGAACTTAGAAATGTATTAAACTGCATAATTTGGAACATACAGAGCAAACATTACGCACAAGAATTCTCACTATTGAGAAAGAAAGAATTCCTCAAAAATTTTCTGAAATATCTTACGCCGTTCATAGATAAGTCCACAGGATACGAACTTATCAAGGTCGGGGCAGACTCGATCGCATGAACTTACCAGAGAGTGAGAAATATCCCATATATCCCAAGCAAATCATCATTTGTATTTAAATTTGCTCGCCACATGCTGGACCCAAAACACTTGTAGCATTGATTCGTTTAGAGGTTTGGGTAGTCAACGCCAGAGATCTAGCCCGACGTGTCGTTCGATCGTGCTTACATTGTGTTCGGTATAAACCAAAATTATTAAACCAATTAATGGGCTCTTTATCAGAGCATCGTTTGTCAATAGCCAAACCATTTTGCAGATGTGGTGTTGACTTATTGAATCGAGAATATTTTAATGAATTAGGAGTTGGAACTAAGTGGACTTTGCCCTCGCCTAACATCACTGTCGGATCCATGGTAATCATTCATGATGATAACCTGCCCCGACAACGCTGGAGTTTGGGACGCATAACATCAACAACTTGTGGAAGGGATAATCGTGTTCGAGTAGTTCAAGTCCGCACTGCCAAAGGAGTTCTCGATCGCTCAATCCATAAGATTGCTTTACTTCCAATTTCTTGAAAGTGTGTACTTTCAAGGGGGCCGGGATGTTTGATCACCAAACTTCTTAAATTGAATTTTGAAATGATCTCGTTATCACCCTATGTCCCATGTTCATATATTTTATCCTTTGTTTATATGAAATACCCTGTACCTCATATTCAAATAAACTCGACCTCTTGAATTTGATCCCGTTAGTGTAAAGACGGGTTTTAGTTTATTGCACACCGCCCACTCTCAGAAGAATCTCTGGCTGCAGAAAAAGCTCTGTGGCTTCATCAAACAATACCAATGAAGGATTACGATTATTGGATAATCAATTTACTTAGGAGCCCAGCAGCTGTTGTTTCCAATCCCTGTACAAGGTTTGGCTTCTCCACTCTCTCTCTACCCTCTCTTTCACCGACGAAGGCGCCTCATTTCCGGGAATTCGGAGTGCTTTTTCGCAGTGATATTCCAACATTTAAAAAAATTTGTTATTATTATGTGTGGGTTTGATAATTGATATTCATTAAGCATTTGGTCCGCGGCCTAAGCACTACGTCCGACAGAAAGATTAACACCAGATCCCGGGATCCACTCGACGCAGACCACAATCACAGACCCGGACTCGAATCACATCCAGTTGCGGTTGCAGGGATCGGCTTCGTTCGAGTTCGGATGAGGTCGGAAGGAACTCATTTCGCCTGCGGTGTCGTGGACCTGGGCGGGTTCTGAGGCATATCCTCCCTCGCCGATCCCTCCGAGAAACTCTCTCCGAGTCCCACCATGCGCCGTTCCACTCAACTGAACTTCCTGTAGTCGCTCATTGCGGATGATTTATCCTCTAATTTAATAATGACCAGAAACATTTAATTTATTGCGGCGTATTCAGCTCGTGGCTTATCGCATCCAACGGGGCGGATCAGGAGCAACCACCTGTTGAAGAAAGTCATCTGGCGAAAGTGTCCTTGCTGAAGAGGAGGAGGAAAATAGGAGACAAGCGATGTCTCGGGGATCCTGTGAAGGCGATCGATTGGAAGGACTTGTGTTGATCGTCGTGCTCCAACTCGCTGTCAGTGGGTGAAGAGAATCCTCCGCCACTCGGTGCCGCAGAGTCTGGCCTAAAGAGGAAGCGAAGCTAACCTGCAATTGATTTCGTCTTTTTATAGAGAGGAGCTCCCAGAGTGTTGCATTCAACACAAGGACGAGTTTGGCCTGGAGCGGAGCCGGTTCCATCCTCCCAACTGCCCTCCCGACCCAAGCCGACTCGAATCGAACCCCATGCGAGGTGAAAAACAAATAAGATGGAAGAGAGACAGAAACGAGAACAAAAGAATCGCTGAGTAACGACATTTTATGGGATCCTTCCAGTTCGGTTGGGACGTGGGCTCCATTCAAATGCGCAGCACAAAAGTGGAGCTGAGTGGGACGAGTTGTGTTTGGCAGTGACTCGGGAAACGTTTTCTGGCAGCCGTCCGCTTAGTGTCTGCAATACAATGATCTTCGCTTTAAGCACGATGGAGGAAACTCCCTCCGAAGAAAACGGGTACCCATCATTTGTGAAATGTTCCCGAACTATCCTCCCATAAGTAATTTCCAGGGCTTCAATGGCAGACTCCTTTATCCTTCAAAGGGCTCCTACGAATTCTCAAATAAAATCAATGGCTGCCTTTTAGATCGAATTCAACCCCTTAGATGGAAATAGAAAACGATGTTGCGCGAAACTTTTCAGACAAAACACTTTCAGTTAATTATTCCATTCCCTCCAACTTTTCCACTCTTAATTAAATTCTCTCAAGCAATTGATTGCGCTCCGGTGATTCGCAGCGAGCGCGAGGTTCCTCCTTGGGATTTCGGGGATTATATCGAAGTTGCGAGAAGTTCTAATGAGCGGGAGTAGCATAAAATCAAAACAACAGCAACAGGCACGAGGTTGGATCAAAAACTCTATCCGCTGACCTCGAGCTCTCGACACACTTCCTTAGAAGCCACTGTAGTCTCAACCTCAGCCTCAATCTCCGTCTCAATCTCCAACCACTACTTCAGACTCAACCTCAGTCTCACTTCTTCCACTCAGAACTCCTGGCGACTCGCTTACTCTCTGTTTCACAATAACCTCAAATTATCCGATTGCAAATACGCCGCGGAGCACCAGGGTGGCGAGAGAAAAGCACATCCCCGGCCTCCTTCTCAGGGTTTTTCTCGTCGACCGTTCAGAAGCGCTAACGTGTTTGTCTTCGCAGTTTGCGTCTCTGTTGCTGTTTGCTTTGCTGCCGCGCACAAACACTTCTTTCTGGGGCGTGTTGATATTTCAAGGACTCTAACTTTTCCGGAGTCGTCGTTGCGCCGCAGACCCCGTGGTCTAAGGAGCCTATGTCAAAGGACCGTTGAAGCTCGAAAAGATCTCTCGGAATCCCCTGATGGTCGCCCCAATGGTCGGGCTTAGGAGGCCAGACCAAGGGTGATGTTCATCATCATCATGAGAGGGTTCCTGACGGGGTGGGGAAGGGTGTCTGAAGAAGTAAGGCATAGTGCCACAAATTAGCCAAAGCTCGTCGTCGTCATTTGCTTTACGTCCTCCTCACGCCGCGAATTTTATGAATTTCGCCTGGGCCCTAATCACACTTGACGATAGCTTAATTGGGGCGGAAGACGTTCGTCACATGACGGGAGGAGCGACCGTCGTAAAAAGCCGACTAATCCATCGGCGATTATCAGGCCGCCCGATGCGAGTGTGTGGGGTGGTTTGAAGACTCCGTCCTGAGGGATTGGTTTGGGCGACCTTGACCGATGTTTTTCCATCCCTGTTCCCAATGATTACACAGCATGGGCGGATGGTCGTTGGGCGTGGCACGGTGTCCATCACGCCAGTCATTACTTGTGATTAATGGCGCGGTTTAATTTATTGTTATTTATGCATTGTTTCACTCTGATTAAATGAAACAATGGCGATTCCTGACGGCGATTAATTTTAAAATCAATAATTGAAATAAATGCGCAGCTCTAAGGGCGGTAAAAGGGCATCGTGACCGCAACAAGCAACAGTCAGTGAAAAAGACAATTGCAACGAAGTGAAAAAGCCCTAACAACATGTAATTCCAATGGCGCTTATGGTTCATTTGACTTTTACGTGATCGCAGCTTTCCACATTCATCCGATATCCGTCCTCCGTCAGTCCACTTTCCGTCTGTCCATGGAGTGTATAGCGAGCGACACTTTTGGTTGTTTGTTTCACTTAGTTACATCCAGCCGCAGGGTTTTCTTTTCTGGAACCTTGCGAATGTTTGAGGAAGAGCTCAGGGTTAGAGGGAGGAAATGATCCAAGGTATGGTCCATGAAGATTATTCGAGGACTTCTTGGAACCCAGAGCGCCGCAGCCAACGATTCCCAAGAAAGGACTCAATTCCTTCAAGGGATCATGTTTGAGGTTCCTTCCGATGAAGTGAAGCCATTGAGTGAACCTTCCTCGAACCGCATCTCGTTCACCGGAAGTGGTTTCGCGTGTTTTTTCTTTCGAGGAGAAACCTGTGAGTGATTGAAACGAGGCGTGAGAAGGAGTCTTGAGAGAGAGAGACAGAAAGAACGAGAATGAGAGACAGAGTGAGTAAGTGAGAGAAACAGAGTCTATTTGAGCACTCTCATGAAATCCGAGTGCTTCGCGTGGATTCAAACTCCCGAAGACAATCGTAGTGGATCTACTCAAGGGGTTTTAAACGATGATGACGTCGACGCCATGCCGTTGTCGGCGACTCTTCATCATCTCGTGTAATAGTGGCTCGTGTCATGCGCCCCAACCTCCCGATCGCCCCCAACTCTTCCACCCACTCACGCATGTTAATCCTTCCCAGTTTCAAGGATCTAATTTGCGTTCTCTAATCTATTAAGTATTTTCAATCACGACACCCTTAACGCGTCCTTTATAGAGTACTCCATTGTCAAACGGCACACGCGATGAAGTAGCCCCCATTCCCTATGTAAGTGTGTGTTTCGTCGCATGTCTGGGACTCCTTCGAGCGCTTCTGCCGACGGCGGGCCCCCGCCAAGTGGAAACGTTGTTAATTGTTGTCACAGCCAGCGACACTCGTCGACGCTCGCTGGCAGGTCATGGGTTCAGGAAGATGAGGGAGGGGGCGGGGCTGCTGCTCACCTCAAGGCCGAGCCGTCGACCCGACTCCGGCCAATCGATAGTCACTCGATTCCGATTAATTCCGACCCAGGATCGATGGCAACAACAGGAGGCAGCCGACCTCGTCGCCGAGGGAAGTGGATGGGGAGACGATGAGACGACGTCAGCATAACGAAGTTATTGACAACAAAGTTGGCATCGCTACGGAACTTCGCTCATTCACATACGACGTTTGTGTCGTCTGGAGCCCTGACCCAATTCCTCAGAGGCACCGTCCGTGTCAATGGCCTGCCCGGATATTCTCGAGAGCTATGATGTTGGCGGCAGGCAAAAAGGCAAAGACTTATTTAAAACATGAGATGAATTTATTTATTTATACTTTAGTTAAAAAACATATTATTACAAATTTAGTAGAACACGGCGCAAAGAGCGCGCGTTTTAAAATCGGTGTTTCTTGTGAGCGTGTTTCACGGCAAAGAGATCGAATTTTGGCAACAGGAAATGGACATAAGCAAATCAATTCGGAAGTACCAATTTTGAAAAGTTAAAGTTAAAATGTTCGTTTTAAGTAGTAATTATAAAATGATGTGTTCGAATTCTGGTTTCGTCATCAACATTCCACCTCCCAGTGAATCATTGTGGAGATTCACTAAACACTAAAGCGGCTAGCTTGCTGGCTGGACGGCGCAGGACTCCATGACTTGTCTGCACTTCAGCACTCCTAACCTGGCCATCTTTTCCGGTGAACACTTGCGTAATTCTTCACTTAACCCATTGGCTTCTGGGTAAACCTGGATCGCAGACAATTACTAGCTGGTTAACCTCTAGTGGAGCTACTTCTTCCCTCCATTTCGAGCGACGAAGAAGTGACGGCAAATATTCAGTAGTCCATCTTTTCCATAGTCGGTCTTTTAAATTTTGTGCAATTCTCCATTGCATGCGTAAGCAAAGCTTCTCTTCTTCCGGGTGCGGCGTCTGTGTTGAGTTTAAACAACCCAACAAAAAATGGTTTGGCGTAAGAGGTTCTTCTTCTTCCGGCGTGATTGGCAACTCGGTCAAAGGTCGACTGTTGACGATGTTCTCAGCTTCTATTAAAACACTTACAAATGTGTCTAATCGCGGTGCATCTTCCTTTAAAATTCTCTGCAACAATCGTTTGACGCATTGAACCAGACGCTCCCAACAGCCACCTGCGCTGGGGTTAGCAGGACAATTGAATAACCATTCTATATTATTTTGTGACATTTCTCGTTCAATGGTACCAAAGTCGAAAAGTCGATTCTCCTTCTTCAACAATTTTTGAGCGTCAATAAAGTTTGTTCCATTGTCACTCCTCATTCTAATTGGCACTCCTCGTCGGTTCATAAAATTGCGCAGACAGATCAAAAAAGCGTCAGTGGACAAATCAGCAGCAACCTCCAAATGTATCGCTCTGGTTGTTAGACACGTAAACAGAGCCACCCATCGTCTTTCTCTTCTGCGACCTATTGCGACAAAGAAAGGCCCACAATAGTCAACTCCTGCATAAGTGAACGGGCGACTGTATGGAGTTAAACGATCTGTCGGCATTTCGATGAACACAAACAGGACATGTCTTCTTAACTGACTTCAGAAGGACTATGGCTTTGGGCACCCAAAATTTCTGGCGTATTTCATTTACTGTTAATTTGTCATTTTGGTGATGTCTTCTAGCATGATGTTGCGCGACAATCAAGCGTGTGACATGATGATTGTGTGGAAGTATCACTGGACGAGAAACTACTATTTTTTGATATGCGTTTATTCTTTGTTAAGGCTTCAATATCTTCACTAAATGCTTCGGATTGAATTTGTCGAAGCACAACTATTTCGGCGTCATTTAATTCTTTGGCGCTTAACTCTCCTTTTGGACGGCTCTTGGTTCTAAGCCCTGTGGCAAAACGCAATGTCCAAGCGACAACTCTTTGTATTTTTGAATATGATGAAAACTAATTAAAATCTACAATTGATTTTGTAATTGACATTATCATAACTCGTTTTGATAATTCTTCGGCTTCGCAGTGTTCAGATGAAAGGTTTTGTAGTTCTTGAGGCCAGTGTGCCTCGTCTTGGCATAGAAAATCTGGACCCTTTATCCAGTGCGAATTTTTAGAAAATTCCGGTGCACCTTTGGCACGCGTGGCAGTGTCGGCAGCGTTCAAAGTGGTTGGAATCCAGCGCCATTGAGCTGGAGAAGTGGCGGCTAAAATTTCCGAAATTCGATAGGCAACAAATTGTTTATAACTGCGACTTGTCGATCGAATCCAAAGTACCACAGTTTTAGAGTCACTCCAAAATATGGTTTCTGTCACTTTAAAATCGTGACACTGTTCTATTGATGTCTTTAATCTGCAGCCCAAAACAGCTGCTTGCAATTCTAATCTGGGTATGGTCATGCCCTTCAGTGGGGCGCATTTTGACTTGGCACACACAAAGGCTACGTCGACTTGTGTACCCTTTTTAAGTTTGCAAGTATGCTACTGCAGCATAGGCAACTGAGCTCGCGTCAACAAAAATATGCAGTTGCACCTCATCTGCAGTTGATAACATGGGAGAATAGCAACGCAGAACTGAAAAGTGTTTGGCATTCTGAAAGCCGTTCCACCATGTATTCCATTGCTGAGCTAATTCATGGGGCAACTGTTCATCCCACTGTATTTGACGCTTCCATATAGACTGCAGCAGAAGCTTCATAAAAATTGTCTCATTAACCAAGAAACCGAATGGATCATAAATGGCCATGGCAATGCCTAGAAGTTCTCTTTTTGTTGGCGGTCGAATACATTGAAGAACTTCGCGACTAATTTTATGAAATCTGAAATGAAACTCAAATGTGTCGTCAGTTGTGTTCCAAAACATATCTAATACTTTGTCAGTGGATGGCTGTCGTTCCATGTTCATTAATTTTGTCTCAGTTGATCCTGCATCGTTCAGCAGACTTTGAAGACGATGGCAGTTCGACACAAAATTTCTCAGCTTGAAGCCTCCAGAAAGGTTTATTTTAATGGCTTCAAGTACGACATCTCTGGCTTCTTTTTCGTTATCAAAACTGATTACTAAATCGTCGACGTATGTGTTTTCTATAACGGCTTTAGCACCTCTTGGCATGGTGCATTGGAAATCAGTGGCATTTTTGTTTTTAATATATTCAGCGCAGCACGGTGAACAAATTGCTCCAAAGATCATGGAAGACATAACATATACTCGAATCGGCTCGTCGGAGTTTCCGTCTCTCCACAGGAACCTCTGGGAATTCTGATCGTCGTCTCTTATTCGTACTTGCGAAAAAATCTCCTGGATATCACCAGCAACGGCGACTATCCCTTGTCTAAATGTGTGCATTATTGATATTAATGGCTGAGCGTGTTCAGGTCCTTTCAGTAGGACTGAATTCAATGATATGTCTGAAGCGGCGGCGGCTGCATCGAACACGATGCGTAACTTATTTGGCTTGTGAGGATTTACGACACCAAAGTGCGGCAAATACCACGTCGTCGGGCTATCTTGATCGGCTTCTTCTTTCGAGAGTTCTCTAGCATATCCTTTTTCAATATACTTGGCGATTTCTCTGTTGTAGTTCAATGCAAACATCTTGTCTTTGATCATTTTATTTTCGATATTCAACAGGCGATGTTTGGCCATAATATAGCTTCTTGGCAGCACAACGTCGTCCTTGCGCCAAAGTAAGCCAACTTCATATCTTTGACCGACACGCTTAGTTGTGTCTGTGAGAATATTCTTTGCCCGACGATTCTCATCGGACTCCAAGATCACATCGTTTGCTCTAACTCCGAAACTCTCAATCGAAAAATATTCTTCGACAAGCTTATTCAACTGCTTCAAACTTTGGTGTTCACGAATGTGTAAAACAGTAGGTCGCGGCTCTAACTTGGAGTTC
The DNA here is from genome assembly GCA_017309665.1 of Coelopa frigida. Taxonomy (NCBI): domain Eukaryota; kingdom Metazoa; phylum Arthropoda; class Insecta; order Diptera; family Coelopidae; genus Coelopa; species Coelopa frigida. Next base: position 19,474 of record JAFDUT010000087.1, on the reverse strand, counting down.
ACTGGTCCATATGCCACCCATCCTAATCGAGTAGCAGCAGCAATTGGCTTATCAGGCCCGTCGTCGATGACTGTTTTTGGAACAGTTAAAAAGCTATTATCCAAACCGAGAAGAATTACGGGTTTGGCGTCGTTGTAATTTTCCACCGGCAAGGCATTCAAATGATTGTACTTTTCTTTATAAAATGATTGTGTCGGCAAGTTCAGACACTTGATTGTGCGAACATTCTTTAAACAAAATCCAGAGGAACAGTTTTTACCTCTAATTTCAAAGGACACTGATCGAGAACTTTCAGTTGTTCTTCCTTCACCATACCACTGCAAGGTTAATGACATGGATTTTCCTTTCAAACCTAGTTTTGTAGCGACGTCTTCTTCTAGGAGTGAAATTGACGATCCTTCGTCAAACATGGCAAAAACAGAAATATAGCCAAGAGGCCCAACCAGTGTCACTGGTAGTGACGTTCCAATACCGGTGTGTAGTCGATGCGAGTAGTCAAAAACAAAATTTCAACTAAAAATCGGTGCGAAAAGAAGTAATCGGATTTAAAAGTCGGTATAATCGTACTCGTACTCATTTCACATATACGTACATATACACACGAAAACCTGCACTTTTAGCGCCTCTAGAAACTAAAAGCTGACGTAATGTGTCTTTAACTAACAGTTAACAGTAAAATATTATACTCAATCAAATATTATGTAGATAGTTTTATTTATTTATTTTGTTTGATCCATTCAAAAGTCTAGGAAATCATCTCAACCTGTTGTTGAATTTTGTATGCGTTTGAATTTTTGTAATGTATTTTTGTAATGCATTTTTGTATCAAAATTATAAATAAATAAAAAATTTCAATATATTGTCAATTTAGTCGGTACCGTCAAAATATTTGTAACAAATAGTCGATTCAAAAAATAATCGTTTATCGTGCCATTTACTCGAGTATACGAGTATTTTTACTCGTACTCGGACGAACACTAGTCACTGGCAATATTTTAAATAAACTGGATTGGGTGTCTTGGATGCAACTCAAAATGTGCTCTGGCGGAGCGGCAGGCAATGGTGCTGATGACGGCGACTGGTTGGCATTGTGTAAAAGTTGGTGGTGAATACGTACGCACCCGTTAACAGCCCAGGTTTTCCTTTTTCGGCATGTAGTCAAATTATGTCCCTTTGAAAGACATCCGAAACAAAGTCGATTGCGTTTGACGAACGTCCATTTGTCGTTCGTATTATATGATTTAAATTGGCGGCATTCATTTAAACCATGGCTCTGATTGCATAGACTGCAAGTTGGTTGTTGTTGTGGCTGTTGATTGTCTGGCTGAACTTCGGTGCTGTGCAAGAAACGGCGTGCTAGAGCTCCCGGCGTTGTAACTTGTTGCTTAGGCTGCTGTACACCTTGTCGTGGCGTGGTTATCATTTGGCTGAAGCGTAGCGACATGTCTGCAACTCCTGGCATCAAGGATACAACCTTGGCTAATTCACTGATCCAATTCGAAAAGCTTTCTACGGTGGCAAATGGCTTAACGTCTGCAGCGTATTTGCTCCACTCATACTGTTTTGAAGGCGGCAATTTTCCAATAAGTTGCTCCAATAGGGTTGGATTCATTAAGTGATGTTCGCATCTGGCAGATTTGAAGAACGCAGCAATGTTTCGAACACGATTGGAGAATTCTAAAACTTGATCTACACGATTCTCTGAAATGACAGGAAACATTTGCACCTGGATCTGGAGCACAGATCTGGTCGTCCAAAATTGAACTCCAGCTCTTTCATAACCTTTGGCACGTCGTCTGGGTAAATTAACAATGAAGTTACGGCTCGCTTTGCGTTTCCTTGCAGACACTTGTGTAAACGCATTAAATTTTGTCTGTTATTGTAATTAAATTCCGTCGTCGTATCTGTATAGTTGGCCAAAAATAGCGGCCAATCCTCAGGATTGCCATCGAAGGTAGGCAATGGATATAATTTTGCAGCTGAATTTTCCATAAATGAAAGCATTCCATTATATGGGGTTGAAGACGGCATTTGCTGCGATGGTCTCTGTGTGGAACTATGGCGTGGCGGCGAATGAGATTGTTCTCGGACTGTCGATGTAGTGGTTCCACTTTCCACTTGATGGCGAAGCTGTTGGATCTCCTGTTGACCTCGACTCGTTTCGTTGCGCAGCTCCAGAACAGATTCTCGCAGCGATGCAATGCTTGCGACCAAAACAGCAAGCTGGTCATTTGCATCGTTCGATTGAGCAGGCGCACGCTCTGTTGTCCGAACATCATTGGCATCCATGGTGTCGGTGTATAAGCTATCGGAGTCTGAGCTATCTTCAGGATTTCCACGGTCTATTAATTGTTTAGCTTTTAATCTGGTCAGCATTTAAGATTGAAGCACAAAATGATTCGTCGTCGTTATGAGTTTCTCGTGGCAGAGATTTGTCGCAATTGTCAAAAATATGGCGAATTCGACAAATGTTCTCGAAGTCTATGGCGAAAAGTTCGGCGTCTAATTGAGAATGTCAGTGAAAGGGAATCGAAGACTTCTGAGGCGAAATGCAAACTGCGTCGTTGGTGAAAGAGTTCGCAATGCAATGAGTTGCGTCGGCAGAGGCTTCAGTGCGTACGTGACGAATATGACGATGAAAGCAACGCAGAGATAGGCGGCGGCGGCGGCGGCTGCGATGCACACATAGGCAGAAATATGAAATAGCAAAGCTGAGGAGGCGTCGGCAGCAATGGGCAATTATATTTCGGCGACAAATAATTTCAATCGACAAACACTTTTTCACTTCGCTCACTTCGAATTTTAAAAACTTTATGTTGGCGGCAGGCAAAAAGGCAAAGACTTATTTAAAACATGAGATGAATTTATTTATTTATACTTTAGTTAAAAAACATATTATTACAAATTTAGTAGAACATAGCGCAAAGAGCGCGCGTTTTAAATCGGTGTTTCTTGTGAGCGTGTTTCACAGCAAAGAGATCGAATTTTGGCAACAGGAAATGGACATAAGCAAATCAATTCGGAAGTACCAATTTTGAAAAGTTAAAGTTAAAATGTTCGTTTTAAGTAGTAATTATAAAATGATGTGTTCGAATTCTGGTTTCGTCATCAACATATGAGGTGGGCGGGACTGTTGTCGGGATGCGAGAGTGGAGCAGCTGGATCTCCTTTGTCGTTGGCCTCGTAATCCTTTCTCTCAAAGCACAGGTGTTCATGGAATCCTCTCGTTCGAAGGACATTCATTCTATCGTTTGGACCGGTGCAAGATCTGTTGCGGCTTCACTGCCATTAAATAATACCAGAGAGATTTGCGAATTACGAACATTGCGAAGGGTCCGCAGGGATGGTGTCCTCCAACCCCGCCTCTCATCCTCACCCCTTTTCACCTCATTATTGCTGCGAAGCGGGAACACGCTCGTGCAGTTGTCCTGTGGTCTTGACCGGTTGTGGGGCTGCCACAAGCGTCATCAATCTTCGTCCTCCTCTCAATCCTCAATCTCGTTTCCATCCTCGTCCTCATCTCAATTCTCGTCCCAGTCTCAATTCTCCGTCTCAATCCTCGTCTTAATCCTCATCCCCGTCTGAATCCTCGTTTCAATCCTCGTCCTTCTCGGCTCCTAAGCAGCTTTCGGTAATCCATTTGAAAATAGAGCTCTCGGCCAGCCGCAAGGACTTTGGTCCTGCAATTGGCAGGACATGCCCCTCCTCCCTTCACTACCTACCTTGAAGTGGACGCACACCAAAAGGAGCCAAGCCACGCTATCTCCTCACCCCACCCGCAGCTGTTGCTCGTCCTAATCCTGTTTCGAGTCAATCGCTCTGGGTAGTGGCTTCGGTTGCAGGCAGGAGGCGTGGTGTGAGAGACAGAGGGCGTTCTCTGTGCCAAAATTGTTTGGCGAATAATGGAAACCTTATCGGAAGCCGGCCGCTGCATCAGGTGACGACGAAGACGAATGCGGTTGCAGATGCATTGGAAACAAAGTGCCGAAAGTTTTATCTATCTCGCTTATTGTCGGGATTCGCAAAAGGAGGAATCCGCCGCCTCCGTCTGAGGGCGGATGAGGGAGGATGTGGCCATAGCTGGAGACCCTAAACTAGTTGACCTCCCGAAGGCGAAGCCACTATCCGAGATGATTTCGATGATGAGCTAGAGCAATCTATTTATTAATTAGTTATAAGAGGTTGATGCTGCTGGGATATCATGAGTCGAGAAAATTCCAACTTCGCGATAAGTCAGCAACCGTAATTGATTAAATTGGTTTCAATTGCTCCGAGAAAAAGAGGTAGAGACAGAGGCGAGGAAGACAAACACATTAGCGGAATGCGTTTCAAATTAAGAACATCAGCTCATAGGATAATGAGGGAGCACCTGGGTCAGGGGGTGTCTGAAGGAATCGCCCTCCACATTGGGCCAGTGGGGCTCGACTAAATCCGATGAGCCACCAAATCATAAAACCCACCCCATCCACCACTTGGTGTTGGTCGTCTGTTCATCGTCGGCAGTGTCAGCGAATCGTCGTTGCCATCTGATAGGTGCCGGCGCAGACAGCTGCCAACGTCTCCGGTGACGGTGATCGATGGCGCGGACCCGGCTCGCGGGTGGATGTGGGACAAGGAGGATTCGTGGCTGAGAGGGAGGCGAAAATGTAGCCATTCATCTTCAGTGGCGTCGGCGGAGCGGGGCGTGGCTCCGAGTCCGTGGCACCGATTAATGTGGCGAGTACTCAATCCGTGGATTGAACGATAAAATATCGAATGATTCAATTGCAATCGGGGGGGAGGTTGGGGACTGTGGGCGACTTTGGGCTTGTGGAGAATGTGGATGTGGATGCAGCGGATCCGAGGAAGCGTGAGAAGTCGAACGGGAATCAGAGAAGACACCGAGGAAACGGGGAGGCTTCGAAGAATCGCGTCCAAGGATTGCGGCGGGAGTCGAGGAAACGATCGAAGCCTGCAACAAGGAAAACACTCCATCGACACCCGGGCACGAACGACGCTCTCCATCGGCTGGAAATTCTTCGTGCGGAAGGACGACGCCTCGGTCCGCTGCACTTACCCCAAACCCACCTCTCCCACCATCCGCTCGTCTTCTGAGCACCGCCTGAGCGCCAAAGACTACCGGAAGGAATCTTGCGAAACAACGTTTTAATACTTCGACATGTAAGCATCCTTCCGCGCAAACACACACCCGTATGAAAACATGACTGTATGTGTGTTCGGGTGATTCATCCTCGGTCTGGTATCTGTCCTTCTCCGCTTGAAAACACACCGAGTTCGACGCTTGGGTCGGCGTCGGCGGAGGCTACGCTGGGCCCCCTTTTTTTAAACAAATCCATCCAAGGCGAAGAAGTTAAATAAATCCTTCCTTTCGAGACCGAGGCTGAGTATTTTGTCCCACTTTTCTCGTCCCTCCACTGACTTCGGTTTGTTCTCAGAGAGATTTTTTTCCTCATCCTGCTGCAGGGCTACGGGACCTGCGCCTCCTGCCCCGGCTGAACTTTCTTAATAAATATGTTTGAAAAGTTTTTCGCAGAACAAATATTGTCCTAATGATCAAAATTAATTTAAATTTAAAAACTTCGCCTCGAAGGAAGAGTAGAGAAACGAACCCAATGACAACAGGACGAGCCATCGACACCCCAACTAAGCTGGGATATGAGGAAGATATGGAATACTATGAAGAGATGAAGTTCATCCGGGAGGTGAGAAAGATTGATACGAATCTAGCTGGAGGCGACGAAATCCAGTATCAATATTGGCGCCAGCTTCATACGTCCCTCCCTATCGAATGCTGGGCTCGAATTACGATAATTGGTTAAATCCGTCCGACCAGTTGGACTCGTTGCTTGGGCTGCCGGAGGTTGATTTGGGAATTTTTTGTCCAGGAAAGAAGTGATTGGAATATTGGCTCAATTTGAAGTGGATGAAATGTGGGCGGATGCCATAGTTTCGAAACTAAATTCTATACGATTTCCCTGACTACAGTGGGTTCCTCGCCTCGAAAAGGAGACAAATCTACTGGGAATGACTGAGTTGAAGGGTGGGGCTGGTGGTGGTTTCGGTGATTTCCGATCCCGTGACTTAGGGGTCCGGGGCAGCTCGGGAAAATGAGGAACGCAGTCATGCAAACTCAGGGATTTGTCGGCAGCTTCAACGGCCCACAGATATGACGGAAGACAGACGTGTGTCTTGGATGACGACAAATGCAAATCAATATTTCCCGAATAGTCGCCGAAATCAACACATTATGTAAATATTTGCACACAGACAACCACAGCTACGTGCACACAGAAAGACAGACAGAGCCATGAACGATCGAAGCCTTCTGCAAATTCATCCGACGTGATAAATTTATCTGGCGGATGCTTACTTCATCCAATAAATACTCGTGTCAACCGCGATGCGCGTTCATAAATAGACACACAAGTGTCCGTCCATCTGTCTCTCTGTCCGTCTGTCTATCTGTGTGCCATGGAGAAGGTGTATGCGCCAAAAGAGGATTTTAATCGACCCCAATCAACGTGTCTCTGATTGGGGTCGATCAAAGCCGGGTTCCTCGCAGTCCTCGTAGTGGGCGGAATGATCAGAGTCGATACCCCGTTTCAAGGACTTGCACTCAGCGGAAGGATCCGTTCGAAGGCCTCCGGTTCCCCCCTCTAATCCGAATCCTCTAATCAAACAGATGCTTTCTTTTCATCGCCTTGAGTAAATTTCTCTCCGTGTACTGGGGCACACATACTAGCCAAGTGTCCCTCCGCCCCTCAAGAGTGGAGAGCGCGATTCCTGTCTCAGAATGGTTGGCAACTCGGAAAGATGTCAGGCGAAAGCGGAATAATCCTTCATTCCTTCCTTTGAACCCTCGTCAGGAATTTCATGAACATATAAAACTCCAGTTTAGTCGTTTACACTCGGCTCGAATTCTCTAGAAAACTGTCGACGGTCGGTCGTTTTGCGAAGGATGCGGGGCAGGACTCGGGACATCCTCCAACTTCATCCTCCCTATCGACCTGCCTCCTGCCTTTCATCGGGGTCTGGCCTCGAATTTTTTCCGCAATCAGACGTCTAAAACTTTCTCGTTTTGCGGCGAGCGAAACCAGATTGGATAGGGAAGAAAGGGCGGAGAGGACTACAAATTCCGGCATAATTTTACTTTACCACACCCAGCGCCAAATCCAACAATTTGTATGTCAAATAATAGTGTTTTCAGTGTACATTCCAACCAAAAAAAAAGGTTGGGGCGGACTCTTTTCGTTTGGCCATAAAGTGAGGTCAAAGGTCAAATCAATGACTTTTTGAAATAGCTACCAAATCCACAGATGTTAACCGATTGGGCAATACAATATATCAAATTAAAGGTAATTAAAAATACTACAAAACTGCAGTTATTAATAATAAAAATAATACCAAAAAACAAAAAAAAAATAAATATTTTTTAGGTTAAATAATTTTTTAAAATTTTTTTTACATAATAAACCATATCTTTTATATATATTTTCTAAAAGCTGATTCAATTACCTTTAAAACGGTAGTACATTATATATACCTTACTCTTTGTTTACATATCTAATTTACCATTTATATTAGATTACTGCGACTTTAAAATGGATATTTGTACTGAAATTATACATTGAATAGTAACTTTTGTACTAAGTATCTTCCAAGTATCTACTTTATGAAGATACTTTGATACACACGCAGAAAGGACATAGATCCCGAAAGTACTATTGGACCGCGTAGCCGGTGTTGGACATACTTGAGGGTTAAAACCCTTAAGCGCGGCCGAAGGCCGCCACACGTAGAAGGAACTTGGATCCCGGGAGTACTATTGGACCGCGTAGCCGGTGTTGGACATACTTGAGGGTTAAAACCCCTAAGCGCGGCCGAAGGCCGCCACACGCAGAAGGAACTTGGATCCCGGGAGTACTATTGGACCGCGTAGCCGGTGTTGGACATACTTGAGGGTTAAAACCCTTAAGCGCGGCCGAAGGCCGCCACACGCAGAAGGAACTTGGATCCCGGGAGTACTATTGGACCGCGTAGTCGGTGTTGGACATACTTGAGGGTTAAAACCCCTAAGCGCGGCCGAAGGCCGCCACACGCAGAAGGAACTTGGATCCCGGGAGTACTATTGGACCGCGTAGCCGGTGTTGGACATACTTGAGGGTTAAAACCCTTAAGCGCGGCCGAAGGCCGCCACACGCAGAAGGAACTTGGATCCCGGGAGTACTATTGGACCGCGTAGCCGGTGTTGGACATACTTGAGGGTTAAAACCCTTAAGCGCGGCCGAAGGCCGCCACACGCAGAAGGAACTTGGATCCCGGGAGTACTATTGGACCGCGTAGTCGGTGTTGGACATACTTGAGGGTTAAAACCCTTAAGCGCGGCCGAAGGCCGCCACACGCAGAAGGAACTTGGATCCCGGGAGTACTATTGGACCGCGTAGCCGGTGTTGGACATACTTGAGGGTTAAAACCCCTAAGCGCGGCCGAAGGCCGCCACACGCAGAAGGAACGTGGATCCCGGGAGTACTATTGGACCGCGTAGCCGGTGTTGGACATACTTGAGGGTTAAAACCCTTAAGCGCGGCCGAAGGCCGCCACACGCAGAAGGAACTTGGATCCCGGGAGTACTATTGGACCGCGTAGTCGGTGTTGGACATACTTGAGGGTTAAAACCCCTAAGCGCGGCCGAAGGCCGCCACACGCAGAAGGAACTTGGATCCCGGGAGTACTATTGGACCGCGTAGCCGGTGTTGGACATACTTGAGGGTTAAAACCCCTAAGCGCGGCCGAAGGCCGCCACGCATAGATGTAACTTGAATGCAAAAATATATTAAAAAAAAAACAAGTATTTTAATTTAAATGATAAATTGGTATGTAAACTAAGAGTAAAGTATAGATAATGTACTACCGTTTTGAAGGTAATTGAATCAGCTTTCAGAAAATATATATAAAACATATGGTTTATTATGTAAAAAAAATTTTAAAAAATTATTTAACCTAAAAAATAATTCATTTTTTTTGTTTTTTGATATTATTTTTTTACTAATAAATCTTTTTATAAAAACTAAAAATGAAGTTTTGTAGTATTTTTAATGACCTTTAATTTGATATATTGTGTTAACCGATCGGTTAACATATGTGGATTTGGTGGCTATTTGAAAAAAACATTAATTTGAACTTTGACCTGACTTTATGGCCAAACCAAATGAGACCGCCGCTATATTTTGTTGTTGTAATTTTTCGTTATTTTGGCCCTTTTTTGACGTGGGTGTGGTAAAGTAAAATTGTTCCCAAATTGCCGCTGGAAAGCCAAGTGTCAACGCAATCCTATCGGCCCATCGGTCCGTCCGCCGAATAATCCTGAAATATCTTCCATGTGAAAGGCAATCGAGGCGATAGCGACCTTTGTCGGAGTCGACAACGTTCGTGGTTTTTTTACGGATTGTCTCGGGGAAGATTCTTCAGCTGATAGTGAAACTATTTATTGCCCCAAGACCCAGGAGTGCTCGACCAGAGGGGGAAAGAGAGAGGGAGGGAGGGCGAGTAAGGAATGGAGATAGAGAGAGCGAAGGGACGGAGAGAAGCCTCCGATGGTATCATATGTGTCCTGGGGGAGGTTGGTGGAGGTTGTATATCGCTAATCATTACGAGCAGTTGATGGGAGTTTATCAAGATGGAGGCCTAAGGGCCGGGGTCAACGACTACTTCCGGTGACCGGTGAGCGAATCTTTCTCACATCTTTCTCCCTCGCATAACTCTCCAAGTTCCGTCCCAGATTCCATCCCTCACTCTATCTATCGAAGGCGGTCCAGCTTCGTGGAGTTTTCTATTAACACAAGGTGTCCTCGGAACACGCTCCATCACACACACATACAGACAGACATTGTAAACAAAACAAGGCTTCGTGCCACGCAATTATTTTTGTTTTCGTTCCTCGGACCTCTGAGCGAATTTGAATTTCACGGAAATTGCTTTGCTTCATCTGGCGCCAGGGACTGCGGCCGAATCGAGGCCATGCACGGCGTCGCAGGGCGTGGCAGGTGGAGTGGGCGGTGGAGAATCCCTTTCGGTGCTTTCGGGAGGAACGTCTTCTGCATGGGAAGAAAGCGGGTTCGTGGCTTCTGAGGAGGAGCCTCCGTGGAGCGAAGACAAAGACGCCGATAAACACGAGCTCCGGAAGACGAACACTTGCTCGCTGAGGCCAAGTTGAAGGCAGCCCCGAATCCTTGACCTTGCGTTGGCGCCCACTGCCCCCCACCCTGGAGCCTGCGGCGTTTATAGAATTTACATGTTGATATTTCCGCGGACCAAAGCCAGCCGTAGTCGGTGTCGAGGACTCGACTCTCGGCGAGTCGAGTCGAACATGGTAAGTGGCGTGCGGCGTAATTGCAGCAAATACCTCGGAGCCCCGCTAAGGACGGACTTTAAATCGACGTTGTGCGAGAGAAACTCACCTCCTTCCCCAAGAGAAGACCTCGGTCACCTTTCCTCAGTGGAATCGGGTCGATGGAGTTGGTGGAGAATGTCAAGGGGGTTGAGGAGAGGAGACTGTGACCACTTCTTCGGAACTCAATCAAAGACTGGCACACGCTGTCACCCTGAACAGCTGAACCGACAGCGCGACACACATCAAACGAGCTTCCGACAGAATCAGAATTTCGTTTTCACACAAGGAAATCGTCGTGAGCTTCGATTACTGCGACACTTGGGGGTTTCGGGTCAATGGGTGGATATGAAGACTTGGAAGACTTCAGATGGATCCCATCTGAGGCTAGAGGTCCTCCACCTGCTATCGATTACCGTGGTTTTGCAATATTCGATACCAAATATAGATTCCTCAGTCTTCCGAGAAGGGAATGAAAAGGAGGAATGAAGGAATTATAATTACTATATGAGGTTCTTCCTCGAATTCCATGGGGAAGAGGATATTTCAGATATTATAGTTATCCTTATCTAACACAGGATCACATCACAATCAACATCGTTCGCTCTTTGCCAAAGTGAAGCCACAGTGAAATGACTCGAGAGTTCTTTGACACACTGATTTAACTCGTCTGAGCGCACACACACATTCGCACCAGATGCAGATGGAAAATCTCGATGTTTGTGCAAGAAACTGCACGACTAGTGTTCGTCCGAGTACGAGTAAAAATACTCGTATACTCGAGTAAATGGCACGATAAACGATTATTTTTTGAATCGACTATTTGTTACAAATATTTTGACGGTACCGACTAAATTGACAATATATTGAAATTTTTTATTTATTTATAATTTTGATACAAAAATGCATTACAAAAATACATTACAAAAATTCAAACGCATACAAAATTCAACAACAGGTTGAGATGATTTCCTAGACTTTTGAATGGATCAAACAAAATAAATAAATAAAACTATCTACATAATATTTGATTGAGTATAATATTTTACTGTTAACTGTTAGTTAAAGACACATTACGTCAGCTTTTAGTTTCTAGAGGCGCTAAAAGTGCAGGTTTTCGTGTGTATATGTACGTATATGTGAAATGAGTACGAGTACGATTATACCGACTTTTAAATCCGATTACTTCTTTTCGCACCGATTTTTAGTTGAAATTTTGTTTTTGACTACTCGCATCGACTACACACCGGTATTGGAACGTCACTATGCACGACCGGTTCCTCATGAACGAGTCCGCAGTAAAGAAATCAAGCCGCGGCCCCTCAGGTTCTTAATGCCATTAATGTTCCTTCGGAGGACATCCGCAAAGACATCGTGAGCGGAGACATCGACTCAAGAAGCCAGTGTCTTCACCGCCTCCTCCGCCCCTTAGACTCAAACGACCCCTTCAACTCCACCGACCATCGGTTGCAATGAAAGGCTGATGGAGTCGAGATACGAACACGTACAGCGAGTGAAGAATCGCCGCGGGTTGGGGCGGAGTCGGCGAGGAGCGAGGGGCGGGGCGGGACTGACATTGAGAAACTGTCGTCAGGTCCAACTTCGTCTCGCCCCGCCTCGCTTCACCCCATCGCAAGGCTCCCCATCGCGTCATGTAGTCCTCTGTCATCATATTTTCTGATGCGTAAACATCGAGTGTGAAATGAATTTTTAGAAGCGTGGAAAAATGGGGTTTTATGCGTTTCTGTTTTCGCTCTTCCGCCCTACTTGGTGAGAGACCCCCGTAGGATTCCCTGAAAATTTAATGATATTTGAGTTTCACTTCGATTCTTTGGATTAATGGATTTGGATTCGGTTCTTTGGATTAAAATCCAATCAGTAGAAATCCATATTTAATTAGGTTCACACACTCACACACCCTCAATATTTCAACTTTATTTCCTCCTCTTTTCTTCGATTGAAATTCCATAGTTTCGTTCTCGGCTTGAATATTCTTCTCCGAGTGGGATTATGTGGATTCAAATGATTCCATAATTTATGCAATTACTTTCATATTATATTAATTTCTCTGATCACTATTCCTCCAGAATCCTGCCTACAGAAGAGGCCTCTGACAATTTCTATTCAATCCTTTCTATCTCCATCCGAAGAGGAATATGCGACGGTAACTGGTTTCATTACACCTTCCTTATCGGAAGGATACTCAACAACCTTTTGGTTTTCCTTCAAAAAGTGAGGCTTTTTTAGAATTTCGTATTTATTTTCCTCGGTTTGTCTTTTTTTCAGATTTATCGGAACAAGATGAAACTCCAAAATTTAAAGACATAGAGAAAAATTTCGAGTTTACAGCGTTTTCTATACTCGAGTTATTTGCAGATGAACTCTTGACAATTCATGAATCACTGGTGGAGAGCTGGAGATTGACTGGAAATACGGGTCCCTCTCTTTTCGCCACTTCCGCCTACAACGTCAACAACTCCGATTCCGCCGTGGTCGCGTCCCCAACCGCAAATGAGTCGAGTGCCGAAAGTACTCTGCTTAGTTTCGCTGCTGACATCCTAGAATATGCTGCACACTACAACAATGACACCAACAACAACAACATCCCTGGCTGATGTTTATCATGTGTCTATTGTTTTAATGACATTTGCACTAATTTTCCGTGATCGAGGTGTGGGACAAGGGACTTAAAGGGGAGCATCCACGTCCTAGTAAATTTGATCAAAGCTCGACGCGGATTCGCAAACAATGTACGCAGACGACAGCTGCAACAACAACAAACAACCATACTACAAAAGCAGTAGAACAACTCACACTGCAACAGTCAACGTCATACAAGGACCACAACATGTGCAACAACAACTATGCTATGCTAATGCAGGACAACAGAGAACGATGTTCCCTCTCCATCGTTTCGTGGATCCCATGTCGCTCGTCTCCACATTCACATCCTCAGCCCCATCCTCCTCTGACGGAGAATTGTTTCGCAAAATGACGCAAATGAATAATTTTTTCGCTGACTGAGCAAGAGGATTATGAAAGGAGCGAGGATCCGGCATCACTGGCACAAGCATTTGTCTCACTTTACGCTAACTCGCCCAGGAACGAGGACATAAACTAGTGGCAAAATGTGAAGGAGTCAAAGGGAGGGCACAAACCATTGATCATTCCAATGCGAACGGAAGCAGATTTCGCTGCAGCTTCGCGGTTTTCGCTTGTATAAATGAGGACACGGAATGCAGTACCAGGACCCGGGAAGCTGAACCAGGAGTTGGAATTCAGGACCAGGATCCAGAAAAGGAGGAGAACTCATTAACATATCGCCAGCAAACCGCGAGCAAACCTAATTCGATTCAGCTGTCTGCGCTATGAAGCTTCGGAACTGGACGGAAGAACTTCCGAACAAAGAACATCTGGCAGGATCCGAACCCAATGCCACGTCCCACCTGCCTACGATGACACCGCTGATGATGACGAGGAGCCACATGAAATGCAAGGATATTAAGTGATTATTGCAAATTATAGAGGGATTTAATTTTAATTGGCAAACAGGTTGCATCATCGGTTCCTTATTCCACCTTTCGTCGTGAACATCGGCCAAGGCCAACTGCTGTGGTTGCCGATGATGGAATTATATGAATTTAAATACTGATAACTTGATGCTTCCAAGGCTTCAGGGCAGCAAGTGCCAACCTCGAAGAAGGGCTTAGTGCAATAACGGACGGCTCAGATGTTCATCAAAATCAAAAGTATTTACGGCTCTGATGAGACCTTACAGACAATGGGTTTCAATTTCTTCCTGGATGGTCCACCATCCCTCCGTCTGTCTCCACATGCTCGAATCGTCTTTCCGCATCAGTGGATTCGGTTGAAATCCTTGTGTTGAAATACGCACATAACAACCCACACACACTGCCCCGGATAATATCATAAAATCCCCATATAAACAATTTTAAAGTTCTCAGAAGTGCGTTCATATTTCTGGCTCGGAGTCCTCCGAAAATAGCCTCGGGTCGATCCTTTTTACAAGTCCCCCGCCCACTGCGCCGGAAAATCAAGAGGTTCCGTAACTCGATCGGAGGACAGACCCATCTACTTGGGTCTTTAATGGGCTCGTATCGAGTGATTTCCATAAATCCCCTAATTGGGACTTATTTCGGTTTTATGATGTACGTGATAACGCACTCAACAATGGGGCGTACTTCTATTCGTTCCGAGAACATCATCACGCACCCTCATCATCGCAATTGCACCCGCGACTCATCAACATCATTTCTTGAGTGAGAAATTTCCTTGGATGTAGAGGTCTTTGAAACAATTTTACTGAATCCACTTCCGTGGGTCATCGTTATAAAATTCGGAGTGGAATCCTGGATTTTTTTTGTCGTGTAAAGGGGTCATTTCTAAGTTATTAAGGAAGGACTAGGAGATAACGTATTTAATATGATGCATGGTTGTTGCTAGGACAACGAAGGACCTTGATTCGCTTTAATTGCCGAAGAGCTTCTTAAAGTTGAATGACTTGAAAGCCAAATGCGCCCTTTCCTCTTGGCGAAAACTCGAGAACTCCACCCGAAAATCAACAATTCGGCTCTCTCAATGCCTGCTAATTTATGCGGTATCTGGCGACGAAAGGTCACAGACACAGAGTCATCAAATGTCTGTCGTGTGGTTTCTCTATGAGGCGGAACTGGCTTCCGAATGAGCAGGTCACGACGGCAAATATATCCGATGTGCAAGTGATGATTAAATTATTGTCATTGGCACCTCTTTTATCCATGGCGTCTCTGAAATTCTGAGCAGAGGGTGGCGAGAGTCGGCAGGATCTCCACCTCTTCCAATAAGAACCCCGACCACATTCCACCGCCGGACCGGTTTCAATTTCGCACATAAACATTAATCGACGACTCCCGATGACAGATGACAGCGACTTGGGCCTCCTCCATTTGACCGCCCGCCAGAACAAAGAATTTTCATTACTTCGCCAACGCTTCGACCCTCGTCTAGATCGCTATCGCCGGCAGTTGCCTGCGCCACGCGATAGTGTTATTTCCGTTTCCTCTTCCATTTTTAAGGCCCTCCAATTGTTTTCCTGATATTGACGTGCCAAGCAGGAATAACCAGCCAAGGCCGGGTGCCGAATGGCAATCATCATTAACCATGGGTCGTGACGAAATGTTCACGAGGTAGAGTTGTTTCCCTGAGCCGAACGGTTCCTCGACTCGTCTTCGTCCAGCGAAAACTGAACTCAAAACAATTCGAGGCCACTGAGTGGAGTTGGATATCGATATCGGAGCGGATGATGTTTTCAGGATGTTGGGAAGGCTTCTTCAGAATCGCTGATTTATCCACTGCTGGAATCCTTCGACGCTGGCATTTCGAAGAAAGCCGTCCTGTGGGTCACTCGGCCAAGGGACTTCGTGACTTCTCATTCGTATCACTCAACTGGCGTGTCTCGGTCATTGGAATGTCCGTGATTAGTGGGATGAAATTAGGAGCGGGCGAACGTCCGTCGTCCGAGGTCCGGAAGGGGAGGATGCGAGTGTCCGAGTTTCTTTCTTTCTTCTGGACGAGTCGTATAGTTGAAGGGTGTCGGGAGTGTGCAAGGTTCAGCTCCCCATCCCGACTCCTGAACTTTCATGGACTCCATGGAGACAACAACATTTCTTCTTGTTCGCCGGAAGACAGACCATGGAATCTAAAATAAGACGAAGCCTCGGAAACACAAAGAAGTCGATTTAATGTCCTTGACAAATGTTGAATCAAAGTTTCAAAAAGATCGCATCGTCTTGTTTATGACCTACTTTGCGTGCACTGCCAAGAGAGCAAAAACAACAACCGGGGAAACAACCCGACGAAAAAAATAATAACAAAACAGACAGACAGAAAACATTAGGAACACAAAGTTATGAATAAATTCCAGCCAAAGTATCAATAGAATCACGGAAACAAGGTTGAGGTCGAGTCCGAGAAATTTCTCAAGTCTTGAAGATGGCGAAGGAGTTGACGTTGTTGTTGTACATGTTGTTTTTGATGTTGACGTTGTTGTTGTTGTACATGTTATTTTTGATGTTGAAGTCGTTGTTTTTGTTTCCCCTGTTGTATCCTTTTTCGTTATTCCGCCCTGCTGTGTGTGCGGTTATTGATTCCTTGCGGCCATCGTCGGCCGGGAAGAAGGAACATTTCCGCAAGTTCTCCCTCCGAGGATGAGGAGAAGGAGTTGGACTCGAATATGCTAAATATTTGAGTTGCTTCTCGTTCAAGGGGGGCGGGGAAGGTTCCGGTTGGATGCTGGTCTGTCTGATGGGCCGAAGCCTTCTTTGTTCTTTCTTCTGAGGCAATTCCCGGAGGGATATCCTGAAAGACCCCCACCGAGCGATCGAGGATCCTGGGCCGATGTCCGCTCAGCTGTCCAACTGGGTCCTCGTCGAATCGAACGAGCGTAGTACGCAGCACGCATGTCCCTCGCAAGGACATGGGTCGCCCTCAGGACCTGCGACTGCAGCCGTATCAAGTTCAAACAACTGTAATAAATTGTGATAAAGTTGCGAAATCGGACACAGCAACAATCCGGTGTAGCAACAATGACAACTACAATAACAATGCCAAAAACCACAATAATAACAACGACAATAATAAGAATAGCAATAACAACAATTACAATAACAATAAGAACAAACACAACAACCACAATATGTTGGACAGCAAAAACTTCGCTTGATGTTACATGGAAAAGGACTTTTGGCTCACCACAACACAAGCCAACAACCAAATGGGACACGCACACCATCACCACCACAGGGTGCGGGAGTTATATATAATAATCCATCGTCCACTCCACTCGACAACGGAGACCTCCCAACATAAAACAAAAGCATTGGCAATCGCGAAACTCAGACGCAATGTAAACAATTCGTCCAGGCTTCTGTCGATCCACAAATATCTATCAGGCTCAGTCTTATTTTGAATCCCCAATACTCGAGATTAACTCGAGTTTAATAAAGAAATACTTTAAATTAAATAGAGTGTTTTATTCGAAAAATTTCTCACAAACAAAAGGAGGCGGTGCCGGCTTTCGCATGACAATTTCAAGCCAATGCAACAGTGTTCAAAGCCGACTGGTGCGACTGGCGACCGCAGGTTTCGCTCAGAGTCTCGTCGCACTAGCCATTTAATTTAAAGTTAATTGCAAACTCACAGCGCAGTACATGCAGGAAGCGAAGGAACCGGGGGCGGAGGAAAAACGCATTTCCTGAAAGCAAAGGTAATAACCATGAAGCCCATTGCGACTGGTGCAGGACGAGCATCCTTTGGCAACTGCGAGCGATACAGAGAGAGAGAGATGGTGTAGGAGAGATCAATCAAAATAATCCTTTGTCTGTCAGTGCCACGAACACAACTCTCGCATTGAATCGTCCTCTGGGCGCTCCGTGGACTCTGCGATTTACGGCTGCCCCCGCCACGCCCCTCTTCGCCTCCCCTTTGCAGGGATTTTATTTCAATTTTAATCAAAACAAATGACAAACGTTTTAAGTAGCTTCTGCAGGGTTGGAGATTGGTGGGGGGGAGCCACAGGACCCGGACCCGAAGGACCAGGGCCTCAGTACAAAGTAACGGCCGCCAGGACTACAAAATAAGTTAATTAGTTAATAAAAGAGTGCCCTGCCATTGTTCTGGAAAATTACTCACTGTGCTCGATTTTCATTACCATCATTACATTCGCTCCCATTTCCATGACAACGACCAACCAGGACGAAGTCGACCATCGATCGCGGCGAGTTCTTCACGCACCAATGGCTGCTGGAAAAGTTTTTACAATCACATTACAAGCTCCGCTCCAGGCCCCAAGACTTTTCGAAGGACGAAGTAGCGAGGCGATGTGGGTACTGAAATGGTCAAACGGAAACGGGTTTATTTCTCGCTCTATGGGACATGGTTTTTCAACATCATCATTGGCTTGGACATTCTCCTTAGCTCCCTCTATGATCATTGGTCTCGATATAAATTCAAACCATTTGATATCCTTCAACTAAGAAAAAAACCTGTCACTGATCATCCAGCTCCCCTCGCCGAAGGGAAGACGCCACTTAGCAGCCCGACTGCACCTCGGGAGCTGGCACAATTTCGTATTCATCTCCGCTCGAGGTGCATCCTTTAACCGAGCAAGTGTTTTAAACACTTCATTTGAAAGCCAACGGCAGCAACTTTTCCGACCGAAGTAAGTGACAGAAGGAGAGGGAAAGTTTTCCCGCAAAGTTGTCACCGTGAAACTGAGGGGGATGGACGTGTTTTCAAATTCTTCGAAGATCCTGAAATTTAAATTTCCGCAAACTTACTTCAGTCATCTTCTAGCGCTGATGCTGATGGGACTGAGGGACGAAGCCGTTGGTCTCTTTCTCTCCCTCCTCATCCGTCGAACGGGATTCCACTCAGCACCCATTGGACCGATTCACATTTAAACTGCTCTAAGTGGGCGGGGACGAGGGGCGCTGGCTCAATAGTTGCCAACGTATAAGTGATGTTAGCGGACCTCCGAACGAGGCGCGGTGGAGATCAACAAGTTCTCGCCCCACTCCCCTTCCCTATGATGCCACTACTCCACATTCAATTTTAAAACCGAATGGAATTCGATGCGTCGACGGGCGGGGGTTGGAACCCATAAAAACAGGGACGACGCCCGAACGACCCCTCGCCCCACCCACCCCACATTCATCACAGTTTGTCTCCGAGTCTACGAATTTTCCGGGCTCCGGCGGAGACCGGCGCTCGAGAGAGATATGACAGCTGACAGCCACAGCCACAAGCTGTTGCTCGTTCGCCCCGCGCCCCGACTGAGTGCGTGTACTTCTATGTACAGGAGCACTACTACATATGTATGTGTGTATATGTTTAACGATGGAGCTCCCTCAGAAGGGAGGACGAAGATGCTGTATCAATATTTGTCGGGGGAACAATTGCCTGCTGGTGCTGTTGCTGCTCTTTGTCCTTGTCTCGATGGAGGACGAACACTGAGATTTCGGGAGCCGTTTCGTACGTGTATGGGTCTCTGTGTTGAGATTTCTACTGCACCGAAACTTTTCTTTCTTT